>JAMKCH010001397.1:0-65370 GCA_023653785.1 Ophioderma brevispina
CAATCACCTGCAGATCCAGTCTAGATCCTCCGCTCTCTTATACCAATTGTTTTATTTGAGTTTTTTGAAAAGCAGCACTCGTGCATTCGGCTATGCGTTCACAGAATCATACAAGAAAATCAGAGGAAAAATGAAAATGAGGCTATGCATATTTGTCACTGTTTCCCTTGATCCTCGTTATTTGCTTTATTGTTTTCACCATGATCAAGTTTGAAATGATTTCCGATTCTGATTCTATCAGTTTCACTGATAACAGTGTTTATCGTGAAAAAACTTTATTTTTCGAGCAAAACATTGTTTTTCGCGAACTATGTTCATTACTCGAAAGACAATGTTTTTTGATAAAAACTGTTTTTCGGTGATAACTTAGTTATCTATCATCAAAAGCAAAGTTATTTTGACTAAACGTGTTTTATCAACTGATTAACGAGTGTTTATCGCCAAAATATTTTTTTCAATCGATTACAATTGTTTTCATCAATAAACAATTTTGTATTTGATAAACATTGTTTGTCACAGCTCGATAACAGTGTGTAATACTTACTCGAAAAATATGTTTAGCAAGAAAAACAATGTGTTTTTTTTGCTCGGTAAGATTCCCTCTAGGAAAAAATTGTGCGAAAGAGGTTCTAACTTGTCCCCTCGCAGCCTCTATATGGCCCTGGCCCCGTAAGGTTCTTCACGAACCAAAAATAGTTCTTTAACTGCTGTATAGCACCTTTTATGGTTCTGTTATTAGGAACCTTTTTGTGTTCTCAGCTCAGAATTTTTAAAAACATTTTTTGAGGGTTCCATTCTGGAAGGTTCCATATAGAGACAAAAAAGGTTCTAAAGCCGTTTTTTTTTAAAGTGTTGACTTTTTCTCAAAAACACTGTTTTATCGTGAAGACAATTTTAATTGCTCGATAACATTGGTTTTTTCAAGCAAAAAACTGTGTTTCATCTGAAAAATATCATTTTATGTAAAAACATGTTTTTTGCTCGATAACATTGTTTTTCACTCGAAATACTGTTAATCCAGTGAAAAACAATGGTTTTTTGCTTTGTAAACAATTGGTTTTCCTGCGAAAAAGATTATGAAAACAATGTTTTGTTTGTAGAAACCACTCTGTTTATTCAACTTGAAAACAGTGTTTCGATTCGAAAAAGACTGTTTTTTTCAAAAAACAAACAAAATTGTTTACGTGTGATAAAAATAGTTTATCGCAAAAAAACAATGTTTTTTCAGTCGATAAACCCTGTTATAAGCAAATAATCGGGTAAAGACCAATTTTGCCCATTGAGCTTGCCATAACCGGGTCCCCTCTCTCTCCTCTCTCTCTCTCTCCCTCTCTCTCTCTCTCTCTCTCTCGCCTCTCCCTCCTCCTCCTCCTCCCCCCTCCTCCCCTCTCTCGTGGCGACACATACTTTCATTTGGGGGGGGGGGGGGAAAACCGGGGGAAAGTGAATTTTTTTGGGGAAGTGAATTCTGGAGGGGAAAAAATCTCAAAAATAATTTTGAGATTATAAACCAATTTTGGCCCAAAACGCTGATTTTTTTCAAAATCTCATTTTTCTTCCGACCAGGGGGCAAATTGGAAGGAGGGGGGACATTTTTTGGAGGGGGGAATGCCCATGCCTAACCCCCTGCATGTCTCCGCAATCTGCCCTCCCCTCTCTCTCTCACTCTCTCTCTCTCACCCCCACGCCTCTCTCTCACTCTTTCCTCACTCGCTCTCACCTCTCTCTCCTCTCTCTCTCTCTCCTTGCGCTCTCTCTATCTCTCTCTCTCGCTCCTGGGAAACTTACATTAGTGCGACTCATAATTTTCGCATTTGTAGGTGACACCTTAAATTGTTTGTGAAATCTTCGTTGCATCTGGGTAGTATTACATGGGTGAGTTTCATAACTTTTCTTCCTTTGGGGAAATTGTTTTCTGTGGTCCCAATTTTGATCCAATATTTTCCCACACTTGGATCCATACAACCCCCCGGGTAGCAGTTGTCATTCAAGGTGGTATGATGCGTGAACCTGAGCTAAACATGGACTTCCACATGCACCCTAAACACGTATTTCCACCGACTAAAAAGCATACCCTATATTAAGCATTTTTGTCTTTTTGCTCAGACATAAAACAGTCTTTTGTCAGTTTTTGCCACTCTAAACAAATAGGCCTAAGTAATACTGACATAGTGTTGATAAAATGCCCTTATTATCTGGCTTTGCCATGTTGCGTTACTTAAATTATCAATATGTTTGATAGTTTTGATCTCCGTGTAACATCCCAATTTCAGGTTTACGAAAAACACAATACTCGTTTTTTCCATATTATTTGCTGTTTTTGAACCTAATCGCTGTAACGCGCGACACTCGCCTGCTGGAAAAACAAAACGCCTTTTTACGCGTTTTCTTGTTTCCCCCATCATATCCAACTTTTGGATACCGTGCCCCCCCCCCGATACAAACATAATGGTTGATATATTATAGGGACCTTTCAGAATTTTGATATGTGAAAGTGATTTTCTACTGTACAATCAGGATTAGATGTTATCGGCTGGCAACGGAATTCTTGTTTTCAGTAGAGCATCGCTTTTCACGCGAAGTTGAAAAATAAATATAAGTAAAGAACCCACCGTGTTTGAACTTTGGCATTACAAGTAGGGAATATGCAGGACTTCGAAACGGTACTGTCAGTCTGTGGGTGGTGAGTGGATGCTGCGGTGAGAGGTTACACTTCGTCGTTTCTTCCCCTTTCTTTGCGGTACCCCTCTCTTTGTTTTCTCTTTTGGGTTAAATATTCAATTTTTAAAATGTAACCAAAAATAACATCAGTACGAATCAATTGAAAAAATAAAAATATTTTTTTTTCTAATTCGATAAAAATAAAAAACGCAATTATCAATCTAAAAAGGGATCTATTGTGAATTGATAAAATAAAATATATTCAAAACAGATAAAACATAAAGTGCCACGGGGGAAATGTGAGTTAGGGCAAATTAGGAAATATATTTATTTTAACATGCATCGAAAATCTGCAATGACAATCTTAGTAAATTGTTTTGTCGTTAAAAAATGTAATTGGCGGTGGAGAAGCGAACCAAATATGATGGTTCTCTACGGAATTCTATTGGTGTCATAGACCTTTCGTGCTGCGACTATTGATCGTTTAACAAGAACGAATCAAGAACCATTGAAAACAGTTATATTTTGACTCGCGACAAGCAAGCATGATTTAGCATGCAACTGAAGTTTCAGTCAGAGTAAGAGTCGTTCATGTCGGTCTCAGTCAGATTTACCAAAAAGTTACATGTTGTTCAGTGTGAGCTAGTATGGGCGTACAATGCACACAAGATGCGAAGGTTTATAATTGTGAATTGTTGGCAAACGATTGCTTGATACTAAAATTACTACTATGCCATTTCAAACGCCACGGGATTAATAAGGTTTATCGTAGAAGATAGAAACCGCAAAGGATCACGGGGCCGAAAAAGGGGACAAGAGCACCACACACGTCGATGATCATCAGTTGTTTCAGTGCACTGTCAATGAGGCATCACAGAAAACGAGTAGAACCAAACTTATTGAGGTGTTTTCAATTAGTTAAGTTAATGATGAAAATACAATACCAAGTTGTTGTCATGATGATTTACAATGTAATCTTTGTTTTTATAAAAGGTACGACAAATGATTCCCTCAAAAAATAACCAGAAATTCACATTTCGTCAGCTGCTATGAAAGATTTAGCGTTGCAGCGCCAATGGAGTTGACTAACTGAAACGAGGGTAAACCAAAGTCTCGCAGTTTACATTAAACATCAACAAATTCATCATTACCGGATAATGAAGCAGACGACTATTAATCCCCAGTATGATTAGCAATTCACAATTTAATATTTGGTAATTATGAAATATTAGTTAAGAAAAGAGGAACCTTTTCTTGGACGACGCATCTGAGCTACACCGGACACGGAGGCCAACTTGGTCACGATGTGCCGCGGGAATCCACGGCCCATGCATCGCGCATAGCACAGGAAAAGTAGACTTCTATTCAACCCTACCTGTATTTTCATATGTAATTTCGATTCAACCATTATCAGATAATGCTAATTTTTTTGATTAGGCTACATTACAGTTAGACAAATTCTTTCACAGTTGCTCTTGTGCTTAAGTTTCACAGGAGTACAGTACGAAATGCATTTTCCCATTGTCAATGTCACAGTGCAGTGGTAGCCGACGACGGAGTCGGCCGCCACGAAGTGTGCACATGGAGTTAAATTTGCGTGCGGTGGATAGATCATGTCTAAATTCTGTAGCTTCTGTGACAAACATTACGATCATTACAAATAAATTTTATGTAGGAAAAATATAAACTTGCTGTTTTACAGGTTTACAATTACAAAGTGCGTTATTTGGCGAAATATTTCAAATAATTGTGTGATACAAGAGCAGGACGGACTGGCGGCGGAAGCTGCACTATAGCAGCAGGCCGATCGCGCCTCATGACCAACTCAAAATAAATGGTCCTCTATACCCCCAAAACAGTCGCCATTGATTTGTTATCTGGTACTTTACAGAAAAGAGTAATTACAAAAATCATGCAAGCTTTGATTCTTTTTGCCTGATTTTGTTTAATACAGACTCCAAATTGGAAAGACTTTTTTGAGTTCCCATTGCCAATAGGAAAGTACACGTTGTTTACAGTTTCATCCGGGAATCCATCTTGTGTTTGCACCTTTTCGATCCATCATGCATGCGGTAGAGCGCCAATCTGTTGATATTTTGCTATCTACGATAAACACTTTAACGAACGGTGCACTAGTTTCTGGCTGACGGCAACCCTAATTCAGAATTTGTATCCCCATAGGTCTACACTGGGTTGCGGGCAATATGGATCCCGGCGAAAAAGCTGATGTACATTTCCAGAAAGCAATTATGCAGGCAGACGTTTGGTCACACAATGACCCCATTGAGCGTCCTACAGACAGGATTAATGCTAACTAAGCCTAAAACTTAAAAGCACTTTGGGGTCTTTAATATAAAGCGATTACGCACGTTTGAAGGAAAAAACTCGGCAATTTTCATAGGCTTCTATCCAGGATTCTATAGCAGCAGCGGCCAGGTGTTTACATCTCACGAGGGTATCTAAAACAGACGCTCCTTGGGCACTGACCTGTGGAGAGGTCAGGTCATATGGCGTATCGGCTGTGACAGCCGCCGATCCCCGTTTGCAATTTTCACATTCGTTCAACAGATCTCTTTGGAGCTTGGGGTGATGCGAATATTGCTGACTAACACAGAAGGGCTTCAGATTGAAACGGTCACCAAGCAACTCGCTGTGCTAAGACAATGAATCACAGGTTTAGCAGTCTAGCTCAGACGGTAAATCATTCTGTACACGAGCGCAGTGAATTGAATTTTACAGTAAAAGATTTCATTAGCTATGAAACTCTATTATGGTTTCTCGTAACCTTTTTAAGCCCATAATGAGGGAAATATTTCATTATTCATTATTCATGATGCAGGATTTCATTATTTCAACCTTTTTACGAGAGCTTAATGTCCACATTTTGTTCATATCATTTGCGCATGTCTAGTTGTTAACCCCAATTACATGTACAATGAACCGCTTTTAAAACCAAATTGGTGGGCCACTGTTTTAGTTTGTGAAAGATCACAAATTTGTGTAGTATTTTTTAAAGTAATAAAATAAAAAGAAAATCATTTGTATCAAGAACTTTGCATTTTTCATGGAGTGTTATTAAACGAGTTTAATTTTAGAATCGTCAAAATGTACCCCAATAATGCAGGATGCATGGCTATACACCATGCAGACATGCCAACTTTGGAAACGTTTTCAGTATCACTATCCCATTCCCCGAGAACAAAAAATCAGTATTTTGACCAAAATCAGTATTCTTGCAAAATTTGTATTTTTTTGGCCCAAAGTTCGCTTTACGGCTGTATAAAAGTAATGTACAGTGCAGAGAAGGCTAATTGGCGCCCAAGAGTTTTTAAGACATAATGAAAATGTAAAAGGCTAACCGTATTGGCTCATAACTTGAAAACACTCTAACTATGCCACATATGAACTACACTCATGAATAGAGTCTTAAAATAAAAGGCTTTTCCAGAAAAAAAAATGGACAAGCTCGCCGTCTGACAGCCCCCATTTAAGGAACTGTCAGTCAGGAACTATATAAGCCATATGGAGATTTTTTTATAGGCATTACCCAAAAAGAAGAAAAGTTAAAGTTTAAAGAATCATAATTTGAAAATGAGCCATCTACATACAACTGCATGCATGATGAGCTCTTCAATTACTCTTTCCTGAAAAAAATGGACAGGGTCCCCCATTTAAGGAGCTGTCAGTATGAACACAGTTCATATGGAGAATATTGCTAGCTACAGTAACACATTACAAATGAAACTTAAGTCTTAACTTTAAAGGGGCTCATACTGAAAACTAAAGCACTTATGCCACATATGAACTGCATCATGAGATCGAGCTCTTTAAAATACAGCTTTTCCGAAAAATGGACAGAGCTCCGCCGTATGACAGCCCCATTTAAGTAATTGTCTGTATAAACTAAGTCTATATGGAGTATTTTTTAAAAAGTACCATTGAAAAGTATAAACAGTCTAAACTTCAAGGCTGAAAACTTAAAACAAAATACTATAACAATGCAGTGTTTGTAGTCTATACCTTGCACCATTTGCAGTAAATGGGTTAATTAAAATACCTTCAGAGGACATTTAGCATGACAAGCAGTTTAATGGTTAAATCAAAATAAAACGGGTGAACCATACGAAAGTCGGGAGAAAAAACGATGTCGGAAACCAGTTCAACGACTTTATAATTGAAAATCTATCAAATATAGATCTATTTTTCATCTGTAAATGATATTGCCTCTCTTTCATGAACTGCGTTCGGTATGGTAATTATTCTTACTTTTATACACTTATTTTTAAGTAGTGAACGCGACCATTCGTATTTTTTGCACAGGAAAACGTACGTCCGGATTTCGCATCATTTTCTGTTTACAAAATAATTAAATCCGTACTAGGTGGCTTCCAATAGCGAATGAAAAGGTGATGCTGAACAGAATTTTCAAAATAATTGAATTATTTTCAGATTTTCGGCCGCTAACGCGCCCAAATCATTATACGCGGGGGCGACGAGAAACTAATAATCGAGTTTCAAGCCTAATCGAGTCTTACGTTAAGACTAAAAAGAATTGATGAATGTGTTACTCTATGTTCAAATTTCTGTTTTGAAAAAAAAAAGGTATTTCAATGGCGGCGCCTGGGTAGCGCCACTTCACTGTGCCAACGTGACTGGATGTAACAACAATACGATTGCATATGCGCAACATTCAAAATGCAAATTTTGACAGCAAAATCCCGGATGGTAAATGAAAGCAGCAGCAACCACATTGATCAACGTGAGACGGCAGCCGAGTGTCGGTACCTTGGGGAAGTATTTCATGCATTTCGGCATGTTCCCTAACAATTCCCCCGACATAGTTACTTATCATAGAATTGCTATTGTGGATTCACTACTGTCGCTGGAGGCGTTTAGGAAACTGTAAGTACTTTCAAAAAGGGTTTGAAGAGCAAATAAGTTGGTCCATTGTCCCGTTAAGAAAATCGGCTTCGTAAAGGGTACTTGATCGACCACACAGGTGCACGAGCTGATCTAGTCCGAGGTTGCTTGACTTGGGTCCATGTGGGTTGTGGTCGAGTAATAGGTCAGAGAATAAGGAGATAGCTTATTACGGGGTCAATCAGCATTTAAAAATTGCATTACTCCCCTGACTTAGTACAAGGAACCTTTACTTCGTTTTGACATTGGTGGTCGGCACGTCGTAAAGGCCAATAATGCATTGAAAAAGCCGTAGCAATCCCCCTCTCCCGAGCATGTATAAAGTGTATAGACTCATGACTTTGTCGGACGCCGTGCTGCACGGAAGTCAGTACAAGAGATTCAGTTAGCTTCCCACAATGCATTGCTTCCAAAGAGGTTTTGTACAGGTACTGATGTGAATCGTTAGTGATGAAACCTAGCTAAATTGACAGGAACTGCCACAAACTTTCATTGGAGAGGTGTCATCTCTACGATTCAATGACAACCGTACAAAAACTGCCAAGGAAAGCAATGCAGTGGAAGCTATGGTATCTTCTCTGTCGTTACACTAAGAAAAATAACCTAATAGGCCGATACCAATGTCACTGATCTATTTATAACGGATGTGCGGTTAATGTCAAGGTAATTAACGAGGATGTTGGCGTCAATAACTGGTGCACAATGAAAGGGAAAATGAATGGCACTGACGTATACTAAACTTGCCTTTAGTTAACAATTCTCATCGAAAACTTGTAGAAACTGTTTTATAATACCTCAGTATGCTTTATTTTTGTCCTAATAATTATATATTCATGATAATAACACCCAGGGGAATCGGAATATTACCAATAGGAGGTCGGTAGGTGAAGTACTTAAAACTTTTTGCCGACAGGTTTTGCGTCGGAAAACCGCGATATCTACTAGTCCTCATAGCCCCAGGATTGCCCGGGATATGACGGTCAAGCTAGATCTGATCATGATTGAGAGTTTAAATGTGCATAAATAAATGTTGAAGTAAGATGTGTACACACGCTATTTAAAACTTTTTTTGTACCAGGTCTGATTAATAATTGTTGGACAGAATCATAAACGCAGCGTGGGCAATGTGACCCAGGAGGAACATCACACCTAGAACAAACAAAAAAACTTTTGCGATGCGTAATTTTCGAACAATGCGCCGAATCCGCGTAGCTGTTTCGCTTATAAGAGGTGTGCGTATCTCCGTCCAAATAAATTTTAATCCCACTGTAGCATGTTTCATCATGCCTCTTACAGTCACAGTGCGGCAGCTTTTGTTGCGTACTAAAAATTCAAAGTTGCTAGGAAAAATTAATCATGGACAGAATAAGACCAATTGCACGTCTGACGTTGACGGTGCAGAACAAATGGGCCGAAAGAATAAATTGACAAGTCGCCATCTAAATAAGGTTCATGAAATAATTTATTACAGGGTTTAAAAATTATTGGACAGGATACGTTACACTCATGTACACTCAAGCGCAACAAGCTACGCGGGGTCCGGCGCACTTCAACCAATTACGCATCGCGCCGAAACGAGGTGCGATGTTCCTCCTGGTGCACACAGTCCACGCTCGTGTATGTTCGATTATGTCCAACAAATTATAATCGCACTGTAATGCAATGGCTTGCCCTTAATAGCTTTTAGCCTCAACTCGAAAACATTATTGAAACGCTCAAGGGATAAGAATTTAGTATTCTGCCCACCACATCTTTCAGCATGGAGTTTATTCCACTAAGGCTGCCCAAATTAATTAAGTGGGTGGCACAATACAAAATTCTGTCCAAAGCGAATTGGGACTCTGGCAACAAAATGAGGGAGATGCCCGGAGTGATCTCTGTTCATCTCTTGCGTGCATAATATGCAGCTCAAGATGCAGTAAAAATTTGTGTCTCTTCAAAAAACAAATTTCCAGTACTTTCCAGCGCACAATTGATACATTCCAAGGGTTGGTTCAGAAAAATAAGTAGTTTTTTTTTTTCTTTTTTTTTTTTTTTTTTTTGGACATAAAAATAAAAATATATGTAAAATCAGAAGTTAAAGGTGGATGGCCCAAATTACGTCTATAACTGTTATCTTGATATAATGTACTTCACCCCAAAACCCATCTGAAAAGTTGCGCCGATTATTTCAACCCGTTTTTGAACTGAGAGTAAAAAGGTGATTTCTGTGTATTTTGAATTTTGACCCACTCCGGTAAAATCTGGGGTCCATGGGACGAGGCTATTAGCGATCGGGGAATGGACCTTAATAAAAATGAATGTACTTTTAATAGTGCTGGATCTACGGAGTCAGTCAGAGATGTATGTAGCGATCAGTGGAATACGAACGCGAGTCTGGCTTACCACAGAATCTCAAAAGGATATTTAATGGTAACTGCTTCAACCAACTTTCAATGTTTACAAACGGCAACTTTGACACATCTCTTATGCAACACATCCAATTGTCGGTGAATGAGGCACGACAGACCTTTATATTCTGTGGGTGATGTAATCCCAGGATGACTCGACTAATACCAAGGGGTGAACGCATCAAAAACCAGTCTCCGTGCTGGGCGCTGACATTTTGAATATTGCACGGAATAAATTATTAGTTTGGTGCTGTATACACACATAATGTCAATTCGAGAAAACAATCCGCCAAAATATCAGTGTGTTGGGATGTTGGGTGCGTATTGTGGGGTTAAATTTTGGTCCGACCCATGGCCACTAACGAATGAAATGACCATCAGTCGTCTGATTTAAATAAACCGCCTCCATGAATACATCTTATCACCTAAAGCGCGATTGCATTATGAGAAAAAAGAGTATCTGAGCACAATGATCTGGTACACTATATTACACCTGGCCACCTCTAAACACATAACAATATTTGTATCACTACGATTGTGTATATGCAAAGCGGCACCCACAGTATGTGGAAAAGGGAGGCAGCCATGCTTTCATGTTGGTACTCTAGTTTTCTTTGTGGTCGCAAAAACATGCGAGACGGTGAATTTCTAAGATTACGTAACGTTGCCTTCTATCTATATAGAAAAAACTCTTTGCTAAATACCTTAATTCTATTATCTGTATTGATTGGGTTGAAAGCCGCGCTTTTTCTGTATATCAACAATAACATTGCAGCTAAACATTAGGTAGATATTTCATATGGAAGTCCCAAGGATGCAAATGAGGTATTGCCATAAATTCCATCAAGTGCTACTGCACAACATCATACCGTGCATGATGGAATCGATAGTAATACCTCATTTGCATCTTTGGGACTTCTATATGAAATGTTTATCAAATATTGTACAAGTTCGAATTTCTCATTGCATTTCTCAGATTTTGAGCATGCAAACAAATGGTATCTGGTGACCATACAAGCTACATGTATATTGACCTTGTAGGAAAACTACAGAATCGATCCATGTACCATAGGCCACCAGGGCTGCATTTTCTTCTTAGGATGCGAGAAATTCACTTGAAACAATGTCAGGTAATATGTGAAGTAAATAAATCTAGAACTGGAACTTACTTTGCAACTGTGCGACGTTGCGACCATTACCAATGGTCTTCAACAGGCATCTGATTCTTGGAATTGATCATGTGACAGACGGCTAGTGACGTCACGAAGTGCTCGATCCCACACATGAGATAAACTATAGCGTAGGCCCCCGTTACTTATTGAGGGTCGGGTTTTATTCTCTCTCCCAGTAGTGGCTTCCTTAATGTCAGGTAATATACATGTAACATAGCCAGTGGGAGACAATTAATTCTATTTACTACGAGAATCATTGTGAGAATCTATTCTCTGATAGGGGCATGAAGTCTTGGCGTTACTTATACTTTAGTCCCGGGCTGGTGTGCCTCACACGCACTCCAAGTACCCTTCAACGCATGCCACGTAAGTTTCAAGTCCACTGCGCGTCATATCTTTTACAGTCCGAACATAGCTGGGGGCAGGGGCGCTCTCCTGCATATGCATCTACTAAGCCCTGCACCCGTTGGGTTTCTAAACCTTTACTAATAAATGGAAAATGTTTCAGCACTACAAACAAACTGACATATCCATTGTGGTGCATGCTAGGCCAATTTATTTCTGCAGTGATTAAACCGAACAGAGGAAATAGGATGTTTAAATAGTGCCGGTGCCGTTGTGTAATGTGCCGGTGCCGTTCTTTAGTGTCAATGCTAACCTTAATTTCCATTGGGATTTTTCTGATTTTGAGCATTCAAAAAGTTGCCCTCGTGGTGCTTTAGACCTATTTTTAGTGTCAAGCATGTTTATCTGATGGATAGATAAGTTTGACTATGAAACTTAAAATATTTACAAGAAAAATGGATCCTGTAAACAAATGGTACCTGGTGACATGCCAAGTCATTGGGAATGTGTGTGTTGTCTTTCAATCCCTGTTGTTCAATGGTTTGGCTGTAGGGATACCGTGGATTGGATCCATGTTAGCCTTGTAATATGCGCTCTGAGGACCAACTTCCGTCAACTGGTTCACGCACGTTGATCAAAGGTAATGTCACAGATCATTTATATTAGGCAGAAATTCCCTCGAGGAGTGGATCATCTACTTCCCCCTCCCTCAAACTAAAGAAATAGCAATACCATGCAAAAATTCACTTTATCAAGCACCTATTTGGATGCTCTAATTCCACCTGGCCTATGTTCCATGCTTGCAGCCAGCCCCTTCCCAATATCAATTTCAATAAATTCCACTCAGGCAGAGGGCATAGCCAGTGCATCTGACCACAATAGGTGTTTGTGGTTTTATACCCAGACTAGAAGACTCCTAGGTCCATTGTGCACACGGACCACAATGAATATGCCAAGTAATTTTTTATTGACTCTTTCTCTAGACAGAATAACTCCTTCAATGCTAAAGCCCTGCGTTCAAAACTGCAAACACACAATGTTCAAAATACTTGAGAATACAATCAAATAAAAGAAAGCAAGTTTGTCGTTTTAGGCAGACAGCCTTGAAACAAGACCATATCATGTATGCATCGGGTAAGGTTCACATTCTTCCAGGGAGAGAATCTAAATTTGGAATGGTGCTGGTCTGGGTTGAAAATACAGAAAGTCCTTTTTTCCTCCAAGAACAAAAAAAAAAAAGTTTTATTCCAACATCATGTTAGTGGCGATCTTTATAACCTGTGAGAAAAATATAAAAATCTAACATGTATATATTCAAAACAAAATTACAAATACTCTTTACCCAAACCAAATTTGATTTTTTGGGTTAAGAAACTCCATGAGTGTGCACTAATATAAAAAAAATAACATCTATGCAGCTCAATTTTTGTCTATAAAACCCAGAAACTTCTAAAAAAATGAAAGTTTTTCCATAGACTTATAATTGGAAAAAGTTTTTAATTTTGTCAAAAAATGTGTATTTATATTTATTATCTTTTATAATGGTTTTAAAAATGCTCCAAAATGACCTTGGTTGACCCACCTTTTTTTTTTCTTGAATCTGTTGTTTTCATATTGATGAAACCATAATTATTGATGTAACGTTTCATTAAGAGAAAATTTGTCATGAAATATATTGACCCAAACCCCTTTAAAAGTGGTATGATGAGGTATTCAAAGAGCTATAGCCTGATGAAAAGACATATTGTTGTGATTGTGATCATGCATTGTTCTTTTTATGGGTTCACTTGATATTAGAAACCTTGTTTTTTGTACTATGTAAAGCTTTCCATATCGGCTATCTGAAGAGGATTAGGCTAATATTACTTCTCTGAGTACCCAAGTTTGAAATTTCTCCTAGATTGGAGCAACTCTGAAAATATATCAAATTCAAACCCCATTATGTTTCACTTTTATGACTATTCTTTTCTGTAGCCAAATAGAACGTAAGGGATAATCTTCTTGAGTGTCTAAATCTATAATGGCTGGCTGAATCTTCTTGTTGCAGATCTTTAAGATGAGGTGACAGTCTTTCCCAATCAGTCTTAATTCTTACATATCGTGCAGTGTCTCAATAAATGAGTTAGCAATTCATTTTAACCAATTGACAGCAGTTCTCAGGGGGTTAAGGAACTCAATCAAAGTATCAATTCCCATGGCACAGTTCAGTAAACTACTTTTCATCCATTCCTGTAGGTTAGATAACCCTTTTGTTTTTTTGATGATGATTTATGAATACCCAGACACATAGGTCATACCATATTGTATGATTTAGCTCACATGAAATTTTGACTATTGGTGGCCTAGCACATATTGTACGCTCATAGTGATAACATTGTATTAGTCCGCTGAGGCGAACAAATGTCATTATGTGTACAGAAAATGATACCTTAGAAATTTATCTTCAACATCTGATGCATGTGTAAATGTACTCTTTCCATACGGTAACCATTGTTACCTTTTCAGTTCATGTTGACAATTATAATAGTAGTCTGAGCTTTTTGAGGCTTGGAAAGCCTAGACAAATGATATGTGATCAGATTGTTTCTTTTACAGCATTTAGAGCTTATTTGTGAGCCTTGGGGTGAAGAGGCAGAGGGTGGTTTGAGTCAATCCCCCCAATGCACCAGTTTGGGGTGAAAAAAAAAAAAAAAAAATGTTCCCACCTCAATAGGGTCATATGTGATCCCCAAACCAAAATCCTATTCTTAACACATCAAAAACCTGACTTTTACACTATTTTTGCCCCCAAAAGTTAGTACATCTAATGGAATTTTTAGCATGATCCATGAAATATTTTATGGTCCTCTAGCCTTCTTTGTACACTTTTTTATTTAATATCTGACATGATTTTTTGTACAGTACAGTATATAGGCAAATTGCAATGCATTAGGATTGGTTCAAAACAAACCCCCTCTGTGTGAGAGGTGTGAACGCAGTGGTACCACGATGTACAGTTCATTGTATCATGTGTGAAGCCCCTTATTGGATAAAGTCATAGATTGAACCCTGCACCATTGATATAAGAGGCATCAAAATTTCGGTGGGATGAGAATCAATATTTGACCCAGATGTCCTCCTGACTCTTCATTCACAAATCTTAGACCGGGGATGCAGATGTATTCCAACATTTTAGAGGACGTATCCTCCATGGATGGAAAAAATCCCCTGGTAACATTTCTCCGGATGGGGGCAAAATTTCCCACTATTTCTGATGGATTTCTTTATTGTTGAAAGACCAAAATTTTTTTCCTCCAAGTGGTTAAAATTCTCCGGGACTTGTGGTTCCTGAGTTTTTTCCACTTTTTCCACAGGTCTGGAAATTCCACTTTGCCTAAATACCACCACGTAACCCGTTTTTTCCGTATAACAAGGAGTGCATTTTGATCAAGATATAACTTTCCAGAAATTTGTCCTCCCAGAAGAATTACGGATATTGTTGGTGGGGCCATAAGTAATTTTGGGTCTTAACCTGTGGTGTAGTAATATCATGAGTTAGACATAGAGTAAAGGACTCTTTTACAGATAACGCTGTAGCAATCCTTGTAATATCATTTCCTTTGATATCCTCTTATAGCAGAGGATTTCATGTTAGGCGAATTCGGGAGGCAAGATCGGAGTTCGGGCTCACTTTCCTGCGGGTTCTTACCACTCTAGTATTGCACTCACCTTTCCTTCCCACCCCACAGCCAATTCTTTCACAATTCCATCCAAATTCAATCAAAATTTTTCAACAAGATGTTCAATCAATTTCTCATTTCATTTCTTCTCTGTTCTTTCTGAGACAATTGTTAATGGAAGGGAGAAACTGCTCCCTCTCTCTCACTCGAACTCTCTCCTCATCATACTCTAGCAAAACAAATCATAAACAAAGAAAAAAAGAATCTCTCAGAACAAAACAAACCGACGACTACCCTCATAACTCTCACACTCTTCTCTGGCCTCCGGGGACAAACTCCCCCTCTCACATCGCCTCCCCTTCTCTCCACTCCCCCCCATTGCCTCCATACCCCTTCATCTTCCCCTGTCCCAGTGTTGTCCCGGGGGGTTCTCTACGCACTTCTCCCTTGATCCCTTCCTCCCTTCCCTCTCCTGTTCTCTCCCTTTACAGTCTCCCCGTTCTTAACTACCCCCCACGATTCTTTGTTGACCCAACCTACCTCCCATCTCTCACGCCTGTACCTTGCTTTCCACACTAGGACGATCCCCCCCCGCAAACGTCATAGCACTTGAGAACTCTGCACCAAAAAAAAAAAGCGCTGCCAAAAAGAACTGCAAGCAAACTTAGAAAGAAAAAGAACTGACTTAACAAACTTCTCTATCTCTAGATAACTAATAAACCATACACCTGATCTCTCAACTCTTCACACGACACACCAAAACCCCTAAAGCATCTTCCACATCCACACCCGGAGGCAACCCATACTACAACACCTCCCCGCCGCTAAAACCCCAAATACACATCCAACCACATCCCCCTGTTTCAGATGACCTTCACTCCAGCAAGCCTCCAAAGAACAGTCCCTTATCTTTGGGCGGCCAGGGGGGGCGGGTCGGGGGCGGGGGGGAGTGTGGTGTTCTTTCCCCCCCCGACACCCATTCACCCACCTCCCCCGTCAACTCACCCTCTTTACCCAGTTATCCACCCCACTGTCTCCCCCACCCCAACTATAAATTCCCCAAGCTTATTTCCCCTTTCCACTTTCCCCTTTTCACCCCCCTCCAAATTACCACACCCTGTTTCCCGTTCCCGCACATCCACGTCGTTCTTCTCCAGCTTATAATCGACAAAAAGGCCGGATCCCTGGGATGCTACTACGCTAAAAAATTTGACTTTTTGCGGACTTTTTGGTGACTTTGCGTGCGGGGTTTTGTGCCGGACGGATACCTCGTACATATTGCGGTCTGTGTAGAAGATCGATGCTACAATTCTTTGGGCTTAGGTTTAACCACCTTCCTTGCCCTTCTTAGTAGGAAAAATTTGATGACTTTTTGACCTTTGCGTTTGTGGCGTTTGTTGCGGATTTGTTTTTTGCGTTTGGGTTTGGTTTCTGTGTCCTATTTCCTTTTGCCTTTGGCTTTTCTTTGTTTGGATTTTAGGTGTGATTGTGGCTGGCGGTGCCTTTAGTATCCTTTTGGATATTTCAGTTGTTTGGCTTGTCTCGTATTTAGTCAGCTTTTTTGTTACTTGTCCTTTTCGTTTTTTATTTTCTGTTTGTTTTTCTAAGCATTATCTTTTCATTTTCATCAAGATCCCTTCCCCTTTGGGATGTTTTTTTGTTGGGTTGTGGGTTTTTTTTAAAAAACTGTTTAGTTTTTTTTTGTTTTGTTTATTCTTGGGCAGCTTGGCCGGTGGGACTGACCTTGGCGGTTGACTGACTTCTGTTTAGCTTTTGTTTTTTGGATTTTTTGTTTGTGGTTTTTTGTTGACTTTGGTGACATTTCAGTTGTGGTGTGCATATATATCACCTAAATGTATTTGAATTTTAATCCTTTGATTGTGTTGTGTTATATTTTAGGTGATACTTCCTTATTGTTCTTTGTCTTGCTTCTTAACTTAAGTATTTTGCGTGTGTTTCTTGCGGTTTTGTTTGTACTTTGATGGGTTTTTTGCAGGGGTTTTGCGCAGGGGGGGGAATGGCCTATTGGTTGCGGTATACTTTGTTTTCTTATCTTTTAATTTTCTTTTGCGCTATTTGCGGTTTTTGTTTTGACTTAGTGTTTGGTTTACATAGATAGCTATCAATTTTTGCTTCTTTTTAAGTTGAGTATATCATTGGGCGAGTTCTTGTAACTATTTGTGGCGTGATTGTCGATTTTGTTCTGGTTTTGTGTTGTTGGGCGCAGGTATTCTCTTTATGACTTTTGACTTTTGCGTTTGCGTTGCTCTTTACTTTTCTTTTGGTAATTTTCTTATTACAATTTTATCTGAATTTTTATATCGTGTTTTTTTATTTTCCTTCTATCGAGCGCTTCCTAACGCTTTTTCCGCCTGCCAAAATTGTCAATATCGTTTTGTTGTCTTTGAAGTTTTTATTTGGGCCCGCCCTGGGCCCCCCCTCCAACCCCTAGCCACCCAACACTACATTCCCCACCCTCCTAACCACGACCCCTCCTTCAACCCTCCTCGCTTACACCCCAAATCAAGCAGACATACACTCTCCCCTCCGCCCCTACCGTTCAAACTCCCTCTACTAAGTCACATCCATCATGTTACCCCCCCACTCCCATCGTCTTCTTTTCTCACTTCTTCCAATATCTTGTCCCAACAGATAAATAGCTCATACTCACTCCTCCCCTACGAGCATCTTCTTGTCGAGAACACGTCATGATTTAAACTAAGTAGTACGGTTTAAAAAGTAGCTCTTCCCTGGGTAGAGGAAGTGCGAGGGTCTAAATGCTTCCGCTTGCTGATCTAGTCCTTCAGAGAAATCTTGTCTTATGTGACTATCTAGCCCCAGAGACGGACCCGACCCCCCGGCAGAACCCGAACAACGGCGCGGGGTCCGGTCCTTAGCCCGAGTATCGACTCAAATACCAGATAACGGAACCGTTGGAGACAGGTCCCCATGACTGCAGATTTTGTTGACAGGACACTTTTATGGCCCCCAACCTTACGATAGAAATCCGCAAGTTGTCGTTCCCTAGGTATGGAGAACCGTATATACGTATTAATCATACCAACGGGAACAAATTCGCGGAGCAACAAGTATGCCCGCACAGCTTGTGCGACCGTCGCGCTACCGACCGCCGCAAGCCCACGCGCCCAGCCGCTGCGGGTCTTCGAATAATCAGATCTTCTGGATGATCGAAGATTTGTGGTTCTTGACTCGTCTAAACGTTCTCTACAGGCCACGCGCTGGTCTTATACGAAAGGGCTCGAGCATCATCGTGGTTGTCTGGAACACATGGTAGTTGGACCATTGAAAATTCATTCCAGGTCGACAGAACTACCCAACGACAAAAGAAAAAAAAAAAAGGCAATTATATTCTAAAGCACAGGCGACTGCTGGAGGAAGTAGAGCTTTACTTCTTTACTGGATCTGACCAGCAAAGGGACGAAAGATATGCGTGTTAGCACTAGGCAACAAAACCAAGGGGTCTCCTCATAGAAGACAAAAGACCCACCTGCCACAGGGGTAAGTAGTGGGAAGATTGGGTCGTAGTAACATAGAAGGCTCTACCCGAGGGGCGGCGGGCGGCCAAACAGCCGTCTTGTCTGGACTCTTGAAACCAAAACGGTAAAGGAGAGAAAGATCTGAAAGTACTGAGAAAAAGTGTCACTGCCAAGGATCTTCGTGGAACCTCTGTGAAAACAAAAATAGAAAGACGGGTATCTACCACGTTAACAAGCGAGAGCACTAAACAAAACATAACAAAAAAACCTAAAATGCTGAACCACGCCACAAAACCAAACCCAACACAAAATAAACACCACATTCACGAAAAATATAACTCTAACATACCTTTCACACTAGTTCCTGCATGTAATTCGTAATTTCTTTTATAAACATGAAATAAACATAAACATGTAATGAAAAAAAAATGAAAACCATAAAAAACATGTACTATAATGAACATATGGAATAATACTTATCAACCACCGTTAAACAAAACCAACTACTCAAGACATAAACTTAAACCAATATATCGCATTTCATCTTCATCTTCTTCCTCCCTCTTACTTCTTACCCACCGGCCACAAAAAACCTGCCCATCCTTCATTGTCATCTCAGTTTCTTCTTTTTTCTATCAGTTTTTTTGTTTTTTGAATTTTGGTTTTCTTTTTCGGTTTTTTTGTTTTTTTTAAGTTATTATTTTATTTTAAACCTATATTGAAATACCACAAAATTAATGATGTTATATATGTTTATATGGCAAAGCGCCAAAAGAAAGAAAATGAAATAGGTCTCAAAAGGTCATGGTACCCCCAAACGAACAATACCACAAAAAAATAGAATTTGAAAAATAAACCTACATTTAACAGGAGTGGCAGACATGTATACAAGGAATGGATCATGGATCTCTCGGATGCAGCCACTGTCCATATAAAGTATTGTACACAATGAATATGTGTTCACATCGAAAATTTTAACATGTTCATTTCACACTTTCACACATCACTGACCTAGTACGACAAATTGGGCAGATGAAGAACGTGATGAGAGAGACGTTGAGTTGCGCTCTTTGCAAATTTATCAACTCTACAACCCTCTAATACATTTGCAGAGGTTTATTACATGTCGAACTCTGTTGCAGACTGTTGAGATTGATCGGTATTGCTGTACATTTTCAATCAGAGACAACAACAAACATTTTCACGTTGTTGCACTCCAATTTTACATTTGGAGCCTATTTTGCACTATCGACTCCAATCATTTTTGCACTACGCAGACACTCCACCCTTTTCTACATCATCCAATTACCACCTATGGCTTTTGCCCTCACCCTCAAGACACACAAACAGAGCAGGCCATTTATTCCCTCGCCAGACCCGAAGAGACCCACGACTTTGTACCCTTAACGGGCCCGCGCCGTCCGACCACCCGGCAGCACCACCCGAACTTTATCTATGGCGGTTACTGAATAGTTCCCGTATCATACTACTCCCGCCGAAAAAGAGTCCGCCGAGACCCTTAACAGCTATTTTACCGCCCACACCACCCCCCCCACTCTTCTACCCTTCGTTTCTTTTTTCTTTTTTTTAAAACAACTGTATTTGATTGATGAGCCATTTCTTTTTCAAAATGTTTCTTTTGGTGGCCCTTGATTCTGGTTCTGGCCTGTCTGGTTTCTTCTGGGAGTCACCTCAACATAAAGAACGAAGGAGAAAGTCCATCGAATAAGAACCCGAGTTTCTACTCGAATCCGCAATTACCATTTTCTTCCCTATCATTGATTCCCCCTAGAAAGATCTGAAACTCAAGATGATTTCATAATAATAATAAGGAATTAGTAATAATAACTGGCTTGCCATTTGCTGAGGAAAATAAAAAATGGAGATGAATAAAAAGCAATAAATTGTTGGAAGGACTGTTGGAATCATAAATATGAGAATAGTATAAAAACAACACGAAAAAAGGACCCCTAACACAACAGGTGTCTTTCTTTTAGAGTTTTGATGGGTTGGAATTTTACGTAGCAACACAAAACAATCTGTGATAAGCCTCTTCTAAGATCTCCCTCGCCTTCTGGGTCTGTCTCTCTCTCTGCTCTAAATCTAATCCTCTAATCTCTGAACCATCTCTGTCTAATCCTCTCTGGCCACTGGAACTCAAATCTCTTGCTGAATCCATCTCACTCCTCTTCTGGGTTCTTCTCCTGGGTCTGGTATAATCTAATATTTTTAGAATCTCCTCTCCCCTCCTCTTTCTCCTCCAATCTCTGGTTCATGGCCATACCACAGGTCATGTATATGATACAGTCTGTGTGATGGCTCATACAGAGCACACCTTAGATACTCTCTAAGTAACCAATCAAAATAGTGTCTTTACTCATCTTAAATGTTGGGCCAAAGACTCCAGACACGTTCCACCGGTGGACTCACAGGCACACTCCATCATATTCTGAATAATTGCCAGAAAATGCTCACAGATATTTATGTTGGCACCAGGCCGGTGTCGGCCAGCCTCATTCCATTATCGTACTCCCAAAAATGTCAAAAGAAATTACAGCAATAAATACGGAGTGCAAACCACAAAGCAATTTGGGTTCTATGATTGGGTTCGGGGTCATGGGTGTTCTCATGACCCCACATATGACCTCGTCTGTTATTATTTACAAACAAAATCATAAATAACCCTTATAGTGGATTTGATTCTACAGCTCCAACGGTTTTGGGAATAGCAATAATTCCTTGACAACTATAAAAAATTCAGAATGTTTTCGTCAGATTTCGCTTTATTTTACCGTGTAAACACTGCGACTCTGAAATTGTGAGTTCTTGGCCGCCCTCCCCGGTTGGCACAACACTTATTCCATATGTTTTTAACCCCTGTGGCACTACACCTATGATCCAATCTATCTGATTGTCTACATTACCGGACACGATATTAGGATAGCCCTCTGATGAATCAATCAATAATGCTTCTATATCTAAACCATACCACCAGTATCACTGATTTGCTCATTACTGATATAACCTTACATAACAATCAAAATAAATGCACCATAGCTGTAAAATCTCAATTCCCTTCCCGGCCCACAGTTCGGTAGCCTTCATTCACCAATGTATTTAGAAAATACATCCCTCCCTGGTTTTTGGGTATGATATATGATACCCAGAATGCAAAAAGGTTTGTTTCATGTCAATGTATGTACAATTACAACCCCTGAACTGTGTCCTTGGTGTATGAGCATTATTGTACCTCTAGTGAATAGTGCTTTAAAAATTCCATAGATAGGCAAGGTAGTCCCCCGGGTGCTGAACTAAAAGGTTCGTTCATACTCTAACAACTGCCAATATGCGTTGCAGTGATTTGGCAGGTGCCCCGAGTTGTGCGTCTCTGTCCGGATATACTGCTTGAGGGTACTGCAACCCAGTTGATTCATTTAACTGCAGCTGCAGCGGGTTGTGTTTTGATTCACATTGGCAAAGCAAGTGAATTGATATATCGGCACTGCACTGAACAGTGCAGTGTAGTATGAATGTACCTTTAAGACTAGAGGTGAGCATATAAGTATTGGCTGGTATCAATTCTTGGTAAATTCAAGTACTTTAGCAATAATCAATTTTTGATCTGTCATAGGCACAATTGATGTTTGGAATTTCCTTCATGTACCATTTATTTTAAAGGTCAAACGAGAGATTTCACATAATCAGCTGTCCTAAAAATTGAAAGTCTGATTTATGAGCCCAGATGGTAAAAGCTTGTTATCAAAAATGTCCCCAGCTGAAGATAGCTGAGAAATGTTTCTTCTTATGTACAACATTTGTAAATTTTTAATTTTGTAATATAGGAGCAAAATACAAATTCAGCCTGTTTTATATTGAAATATATAAGCACATCAAAATCGCCCTTTTTCTCTCTTTCAAGACATTTCCGTGTAAGCCAAATACAAGGTTAAGAAATCTACTGAGTCTATAATCTAAATGGAATCACTATTTTGACACCAATTTTTGTGTCATCAAATCTCATTTGCACCTTTAATCTAATACAAAACTTATTTTTGGAAACAAAGAACATTTATCAGGCTGCACTTTGCAATGCGTGGGCACACCCATCCTCACGTCTCATCACCTTTCCTTCACCTGGGCCAAATTATTGATTCACGTCAGGATTTCACCCATTACTTCACTTGCTTCCAAAAACAAAAGGCCTGGTATCACTATATCTGCAAATTTGTTAGTCCAGGCTTCACCCTTGATTTATTTCCCAAAGGGACGCTTCCCTTTTTGTCAATTTTGGCAGCTCTGAAGCTTCACGCACCGCTCACCACCGTTTCCCATACTGAAAATTACATAGTTCAAGCTTCACTACTGTTTCATCATACTTGCCTTGCATAGTTTAAGCTCACCACTGTTTCACCTTCACTCATTAGCTTTTGATGTATTTCAGCTTCGTCTTTCACAAACATACTTCACCAATGTTCATTATTACAAGACCATGCGACAATTAATGATCAACGTCCTGATCCACACTCTTCTTACAAAACAAACAACTCAATCAGGTTTCAAAGATGCAGGCAACATTATTATTTATTTGGTTTTTAAATCCCCCCCCAATGTTCCTTCAGATACATTTTTGGTGTTATAAACATAAAAACAAAGATTATAATATGTATACAAAACCTTTTACCCTACAACTCTTGTTTACTGTT
This sequence comes from Ophioderma brevispina, assembly GCA_023653785.1. Lineage (NCBI taxonomy): Eukaryota > Metazoa > Echinodermata > Ophiuroidea > Amphilepidida > Ophiodermatidae > Ophioderma > Ophioderma brevispina. The sequence continues at coordinate 23,348 of JAMKCH010001397.1, forward strand.
AAAAAACATTATCTACTGTTCAACTGGTCTTGTTCCAGACAAGGTTTCCAGGTTGCAATTGTTAGCTTTGACATGGTGTTTATAAATAATTACACTAAAAAATGATCAATGTTGGCATTTTGATCCTCATTTTGAGTTAATTGTGTAACCTCCGGTTTAGAAGTGATGTAATTTTATAATAAAATGCATGCAATACCTCTAACATTGTTTTGTACACCAAAGCTATTCTATGAAGAAGGTAGGGATCAGATCACCACAGACCATATTTGAAGGTCTTTGGATCCACAGGAAAGGGAGTGGTAGAACCTGTGGTACATACCTCGACACAAAAAACACTCCTGTTATAGAGACCACCTCTACAATAAAATCAAAATATATATAATATAAAACAAAGCTAAATTTGGGGATGGTTTTTCATATCTCGTGCATAAGGACAATACCATGGAGTTACTTTATGTTTGTGGTACAATTACATGGTAGTACTTTGTTACTGCATTGTTACAACCCCTTACAGTGTAAAAACCTGTTTTTGGCGTGGTTTACAAAGCTATCAAATTTCCTATTCACGTTAGCTTGGTTACACCTCATCAAGAATCTGTTGGCTGGGTTATTGTGTGACTACCTATGATTGACCAACAATTTAAGAGCCTTGCCATAACCCACTATTACGCAGGTCCGAACTAGAAAAGCAAAGCAAACCAAAAAGAAGAACCTCCTAAACTCCTGAGAATTTATGAGAGTATCATTATAAAGTCTTATGCATGATTACAGTGATCTCAATGCGTTTGCTTAATTAGTAGTGGTCCTAATAGACGGCGCTGAGAAATTGGTGATGGGGAATTTCCTAGGAGCCGATCGCACAATATCAAACACGCTGCATGCGAATGTATACTTGACTGGTTTATGTACTGTTCAAAGTACAACATCATGTAAAGCATGATTTAATAAGCCCTGAGCAATTTCCTGATCATCTCATTCAATATTATGTAATCCTGTATGGTAGCATACCATGGCAGTTGGGACATAATTCAAATGTACATAAGAAGGTAAACATTGCACACGAGCTAATTTGGTGGTTATGATGATCAAACCAGTGGTTTCTGTTTTAAGGTTTTTTCCCCGGCCTCCCCCAAATTTCCAAGAGTGAAATCCAATTCCAAGAGTGAAAAACTACATCTAAAAAGATTTTGTGCGTTTGCATGTGCGTGTGGGTGCGAGCGTGTGTGTGGTGTGTGTGGGTGATATGTGGTGTGTGTATGTGTGTTTGATTCCCAAGAGACAAGAAGTGACATTACATCCAAAGATTTTTTTTTGCGTTTGCATTGGTGGGTGGGTGGGGGTTGCCATGTCTGATTGAGTGTATGTAGGTATATGTAGATGTGTGTCCGTGTATGTGTGTGTATGAGGTGTAGATATATATTGATTACAAGTGATTTATGGTGCAAGATGCACACCCACGACTTACTGATAGTTTCAATTGACTTGTTATTCCTTCTTTTGGGCAAAGTATATTCTCCAAAGGCTTGAAGTATAGGTTATACTAACAAAAAAACCATTATTCACAAAGTGCTGAATAATAATTTGTTTTAAACATTTAGATATTTGAGCTATAAATATGTTATGGAAGGTTTTACTAAGTGTAAGGGTGAACAGTACGCCGCTCACGGTAATATCGATACATACTTGGGTATCTCCCAGGGTCACGGATGTCCTGACATTTGTTGAAATAAAAATAGACTTTTATTATGCTGTGAACTATTTCGCCTGAAAAAAAACGTAGCTATGATTAATTCCTTAGTTCCTAAAAATGATGCTGATGATCAAGATTTAACCTTTGTGTTGCTGAAACGTGTATGTTATGCCTTTACGAGGACCTCTACTATATGTGATTCAATTATGCTTTCTCATTTTTCCGCAGCCGTATAATATTTTGTCAGGGTTGTTGAAAAGTTTGATTCCAGTATTCATCTCGTCAATACTCATTTTTCCTCTGGTTGAAACTCAACATTTGACACTGCATTTAGCAGGAAAACTCATTAAATGCGTCCAAAAACTCCCATAAATTCATAATATTTGAAGCTAAACCACAAAAATCGGATCAATAAGAAGAGGTCTTCCAGGATCAAATCGGCAAACAAGAACATCGAATGCTGTCGGTAGAAGCTGCACCCATAAGCATATTTACGTCTCGATGATTGACAGATTTTTACATCAAGCTCCCGTTTTCACAATAGCACTTCAAATCAGTTACGATTACACAAATTATAACACCAAGGTACGCAAATATTAAGTTAAAAACCGAAAATTAACCGAAAATATACGAAGATAAATAATAATCATATTTTATTAGGAGTTAATCTGAAGACAGTATCGAGAAAATGCATCTCAAAAGGCACTGGATGGAACCTTGACGATTCGAAGTGGAAACCCGTCGACTATGACGGCCTTTTTTATTACGCCAGTTGTTTGGTTACGTTCTTATCAGTTCGCGAGTCGGCTTTTTGTAACATGTAGGTGGAAATATTTCATGGTCTCTACTTGCAACCATCTTTGCTGATAGGAATATAGGTTTCATTTCCAAACCGCGATCAAAATCGACTCATCTTTATTCCATGTCCCATATTGTTTGTTAATGTATTTTTCCACCCGTTCTCTTTTTAACTTTTGCTGGTGTTGCCGCCGCCTAAGGCGGTGTGATGGAAGGATGGTCCCTTAGTTATTTACTTTAAAATTATAACCGGTAATTTTTATTAATTTCTTGTCTTGAGAAGAGCCTTTTGTTATTTATTGTTCATCTTATATATCTGATGGGGCCTACCCTATAGTTCATACAGGTTTGTTTTAATTTTAATAGGTCCTTGTGATAAATATTTACGTCTTTTCATCCCTTGGAAATAAAATGAGAAAGTCCAGTAACGTTACAGTCCAATGTAGTTCCGGCAATCAGCTGATCGCAACTTGTCAATTATTTATCACATGGATTTTTTTTTTTGAAGTAAAGTTAACAAAACGTGCGGTAGACCATAAAGCTAAACTTTGATCAGTCATGATCTCTGATTATCCCAAAGATTATATTTTACTCTTTCAGTACAACCCATTAGGTGTACCACTCCAACTTGTTGGCGAGCGTGTAAGTGGATTCCCCCGTGCGTCGCAAACAATTATGATTTTGATAACAATAACGCTACACCAATTTGGTTCTTAGTTTCATAAGTTTTGCCGACTCTCTCCTGTGTCGGTGATCCGCCGGACGGCGGCGATTCTTCATGGTGCTTTTTGAGGATTTGTGAGGAAATGCCCGATTCGACATGTTTCGACGCGACCGACGATAATGGATTCGACGTCTTATCACCAGGACACACATCACACGTCAAAGCTTCAACCCTTTCAACGTTATAGTAACCTTCACCAACTGAAAATAAAAGACGCCAGGACTTCACATACAACAATATATTGACCTGGCCTTCGGACGTCTGAGTCGGCGGTCATATTTGGCGACCTGTGAGGAGGGTGGGTCCAAGCTTCAAAGTGACGACGCCTGCCTTAATGTGAACGAAATTCAAGGACTTTGGGCACAATATTTTACTGAACATATTACCAGGCTTACCAGACTAAAAAATAAACCTTACCCAATATTGGGGATACTTCAAAATACCCCCCTAATTGAGTGCGTGCACTTGCACTATTAAAATATAACGCTCCCACAATTGTGTTTTGGACGTCTGTTCATATCATTTTGGTCATAGACTTATGCTTCTAGATTTAGAATGTCAAGGCAAAAGTAGGCTTTTATTTTACAGGTGGGTTATGGTTTGGTTACTCTGAATGAATTTTAGATAAAAGTTTAGCTTTTGAACTGTCACATGTATACAAAAAATAACAGGTTTGGCCTAAAAGCATCCTGAAACTTAGTAGGGGGTTGTAGATTCTACTCATATGTAGTAAAAATGTCTATCTTTATTGCCAAGAAGGCGCCAAAAGTACCTTTAAACTAATCAAATCCTAAATTTATGAACAATTCCATCAGAAAAATTATATGACACTCTTGATCTGTTATTATTCAATTCATTTACAGTGAATGTCCCATTCCCCCTGGCCAAATCTCAAAGTCAGAGACAGGAAGAACTTTCCAGGGAAATGGAACCCTTAGAATGCTTACCATTAAATCCCACTGAAGAAATAAAGCAAAGGGCTGTTTTATGTAATAAAAACATGATTTGGTATTTTCTGTTTCCACAAAATAAATCCAAGCTCGTCTCTCTCTATATGACTGGTGAGGCAAGTTCAAAAACTTAGTTTTTTTTTTTTTTTTTTTTAATAATTTACAATTTTGTCACAGTTGTTTGAAAGTCTCATTTATTATGACAAAAAACAAAATAAACCAAAAAAAAATATAAAATGGCGACAGTTTTGACAACCTGATGTGTTATTTGCTTCCACTAACTACTCCTTTGTAAATTTTTACGAAATTTCATTGCGGGCAAATCATGATTTTTCTTTAAAAAATCTAGTTTTCCACGTCTTTCTATGGAAAATGGGGACATAGAGAGGCCTAGATGGCAAGATTCCCGCAATGGATTTTATGATTTTTGCCAGAGGGGTAAGAGACCTTGCATGTCCCTACTTTATCAGTTGTCAAAATTGTGTCGCCACAATGCTTAAAATTGTTTCTAAAAATAAGAGACAATTTGCACGGGCTCATTCAAACAGCTGTGTGGTAAATGGTGATCGATTTATAGGATGTCAAGATCAGTTTGTACACTCTTTGCATTAATAATCAATCTTTCATAAAAAAATGAAAAAATTGTAATTTCTTTGTAAGCGAATTGCTGGACACTTTTGATTCTCCTCCATCTTTTGTATGAATGTTTTATTGCTTTTTTGTGGTAAAACCCAATAAACATTTAAAGATAAAAAATTTTGCGTTTTTCTAACTTTTCCGCTGTTTGTCCAATAAACCTCTGAAGTGTCTCTTGCGTGTTGTAATGTAGTTTAAATTTAAGGTGCCATTTCGTGATTTCCAGTACTTTTGTTTTATTCATTGATCACTAGATATCTTGAGAAAAGCTTATTCTCAAAATTTGAGCTGATCCCGATGTTGCGTTTTGATGGAGCGATTGCTGTTTCCCACGGTTCCACATCGGGTACTGTGCTGTTATTTCTGTTCTGTTACGAACAGGAAAATACAAAATGCGACACTTATTTCTTACCAGATGCGACCCAAAATTTGCAGTAAGCTTGGGCACATTGGGGATTATTACGGCTAACGGTCGATGATATAAAACTCTCAACATTTTAGGTAAGTCGGGGGGGGACGAGGTTGTGGTCATGAAATGCCCTTTATTAAGTGCAAATTTAAAGAAATTTGTATCCTCAGAAAGAAAATCACTCCGTGTCCGTAAAATTATAAATAATCCTTACAAGGTATATTTGGTCATTTTGGTGCTGAGTTGACTCATACTAAATGCCCCACGCTCCTCTTCCTCCTGGCACATCTCCAAGTCTCAAAGCAGAAATGGTAAATGATCCCCTAATGTATGTTTGTTTGATGTGCTGAGTGCTCTGTGTAGTTAGACTTAGCAGGGACTGTGGTCAAGGTCTGGCTTTTGTGAGGGAGTCATTATGCTTCACGAATCGGGACGGTGTTTCATGTATGTACTAAGCTATCCTGCTTATCCCGAGATGTGGAATACTATGCACAACATGGAAATGTGAAGTATTAACCCCCCTGGGCCCTACATGTCTCTCTATTGGCATCTAAGCACTATTTTGATTTGTCACTCGGAACTTAGGTAATATCGTGTAATGAGCAAATGTGAGATACTGTAAAAATGGTGCTCTCTAAATGTAAACGAGTGCAAATTTCACTCTCCAAAAGAGTGAAACTCTTATAAACCACTCCAAAACGAGTGGTTTGTATATAACAAGACCAAAATTCCACTCAAAAAGAGTGAAAATCACTCCAAAAAGAGTGGATTTCCACTCGGTTTTTAGATGTCCTTCGTTGAACTCCACAAAAGGTGTTGTTCTTCCACTCTTTGGAGCGATTTTCACTCTTTTGAGTGGAAATTTTTTCTTTTTAAGTACAAACCACTCAGAATGGTTTACAAGAGATTCACTCTTTTGGGGAGTGAAATTTTCACTTGTTTACATTTAGAGAGTGGTATGGTTTACATAGAGATATAGAAGCATTGTTTTGATTGGTTACTTGGAAGGTGATGTCATGTAATGAGTAAGGAAGTGACTACTCGCCGGACTTGTCTGGCGAATTACTGTTGTGAAATCTATTTACCGGACAAACTTATACGGGCGCTATTTTGCAAAGTTTTTCCCGGCTTCCTTCGCTTGCGGTTTTTCACTAACGCCTCCAAGAAAGTGAATATCTTAGCTGTGCGATTATTTGGGTTGGTACATTTTGTGACCCCACTTTTCTGCACCCAGTTTTGCTCAGAATTCAGCAGCCTTGACGGAATGAAGTGCACGTGATGCTGTACTTTATTCCGTAAAGGCTGCTAAATTCTGAGCAAAACTGGGTGCAGAAAAAGTGGGTGCAGTATCCCGTCCGACGATTTGTTGGAAGTATGGAGAATTGACTTGAAATATAATTTATGCACGATAAAGTTGGGAGAATTGAAATGATCAACCGTCCGGGGAATAGACTTTGCGGTATTATTCGCCAGACTAGTCCGGCGAATAGCGTACTTTGCGGTGTTATTTGCCAGACTAGCTAGTCCGGCGAATAGCGTTTGCCAATGAGTAACTCTGACATACTGTAAGAATGGTGGTATGGTTTTACACAGAGATATAGAAGTGCAATTTGATTGGTTACTTGGAAGGTAATATCATGTAATGAGCAACACTGTAAGAATGGTGGTATGGTTTACACAGATTATTTTGATTGGTTGCTCAGAGTGCTTTCTCATGTTATGTCTTCTAATGAGCCAATCAGACATATTGTATCATAGGTGGGAGTCCCGGGAGGTAGTGCCCAAGGGGGTTAACCTCTTGAGCCATGCAGGTCGCACATAGATCAAAATTTTCAATTTTTTGTTCTGAAAATGTCAAAATTGCTGTGTTTTAATTAAATGATGATACTTATGGAGCGGAAAGATCAAATTGAAGTTTTAAAAAAATCCCAAATCAAATCGCTAATTATGGCTTTATTTAATTTGAGCTAGCATAAATTTGAAATTAAGTGCATAATATTTAAATAATGATTTTAAATTACGTCAAACTAATTGAATTATTTCAACAACTCATTAGGGCTAGTAAGTTGTATATGAAACAGTTGACACAGGTGTGTATTTTGCATGAATATGTAATAATGTGCTCAGTAAAACATGAAATAGAATTAAGTGCATGTTCCAATCCTCTTTGGGACTCCCCTGACTTACCCGGAAGTGTATCAATTTGATATCAGATGCAAGGCCTTATTTTTCTCATTGTCGTCCTGACATTTGAGCCCTCAAATTCATTCCATTCCCAAGATCGCAAAACACCACCATTCTTATGGTTAACCACAATTTACACAGTATTGAATAGGGCTTTGCAATAAGCATTATTTCTTCTTTCATCATCAAAATTGCAAGTTTGTTTCCCACGGAACATGATGAGGCAATGTGAAGTGTCAGGCTCTCATATCCCCAAGTAGGACACAAATAGAACAAAATCGACAAGCCCCTTTAAACACATGAAAACGATAACATTCTGTTAGCACAGCTGTTTGAAAAGTGTCATTCTTACAATATAAAACTAGCTTGAATAAAGCATAATATCAGGAGTTTATATATTTACAAAACCGGTCTGCATCCACTGCAAATTTTATGAAATTCCATTGTGAGCAAACATTTTTTTTTAAAAATTCTTTGCGTAGATAGATTTCCCTGGTGACTGAAAATACATCAAATATTACATGTTAAGGGGAAATAGAAATTATATTTTTCCAATCTTGGTAAACTGGCTTAGGGCTATCATCCCAAACCCCAAGGTTGGAAGGGGTGATGGGCCCTTAGCCAATCTGAGGCATGCAGGCCAGTAACCAGGGGAGGGGAGGTGGGGGGCGGATGCCCCCAACTTGCAAAAAGCCTTCAAAACTGTAAAAAAGAGCTTGAAAACCAAGGCCCAACAAGATGGCAAAACAGTCGGGTTTTTTGCCTTTTTGTTCCCCCCCCGTTTAGCATTCTCAGGAATAGTAAAAAAGTCCCCTTCACTGCTTGACAACCAACAATTCCCCCCCCCCCTTTAATTCCCCCCAAAAAAATTGAAATTTTTGGGAAAGTCCACCTTTTGAAAAAATGCCCCCTCCCCTAAAAAAGTCCTGTTACGGGCCTGACGGAGTCCTAAGTAGTGGACCCAGTTCCCGCTATGTGGTAGTTCTCTTTTTAAATACATTTATGGACGCACCTTGGACCTTAAAAAACCACCCAAACAACCCCTAAAACCTTAAAGAGGCAGTCCAGTAAAAAGTGAATTTCAAAATCATTGTGCATTGAAATCTGATGTTCTTTTTTTCCACTTATGAAAGTGCCAACAAGACATTACAGAGTGTGGTTATTGTAAGCTTCCACCTTCCTTCAAATATAACCTTAAAAATTGATATCAAAATTAGGCACTGGTCCGTGCAAGTCACACACACAGTTGGTGGGAAAGATTTTGCCAAGAAAATAGACGATTAGTGACTGGCAGAAAAATCTCACTCGCTACACACGTACATATGATCCTAATCGCGTCCTGGGTTTATTTACATTTTCTTAGATCATCAGATCTGTGTCAAGGTTCAGAATTGGCACAAGCTATCTCTGTCTCTCTCTTTCATTCGATCGCCTCTCTCTTCTTCGCTTGAGAGCCCAAAGCCAAAATTGGGAATTTTGTTTTCGACAAAGAGATAGGCTCATGTTTGTGTGTGCACGCAGATATCTGGGAATGTAATAGTATATAGACATAATGATTGAAAGAAACTTAGATCGGGATTTTTGAAGAAAGAAAAAGGATCCGACAGCCCATTTTGGCGTTACTAAATTTGACCCTGTAACTTTCAACATTCTACCCATGTGTCCTTCTAGTGATTTATTGTGCAGGGCAAGGATTGTTATTAAATTTTATGCATATATAAAGTAAACCAAAGAGACATTTCTGGAAAAGCTGGAAAGGCAGTAATCAATGTTTTACTCTATTTAAAATGGAAAAATAATGTGTCTCTCAATTTAGAGATTTCTGGTTAGAAACAAACCCAAAACAAATGAACAAACGAAAAAGAAAACAAACATTTCCTGTCGATAAAACAAGGAAATGATGTGTTTTTTGATCTTGAAATGTCTTAGTATTAATCAATATGATAATGAGACAACCAAGATAATTGATAAGTTAGTTAGTTATGACCAAAGTTTATTCCGGTTTTGTTCCCCGTGAAAAGAGGGTTGGAGAACACCTCACTCAGCAATACTGCTGTTGTGAGGATTTATTGGAGCAAGATAATTGACGGATGCCTTTCTTGACGTCAATCCACAGTTTTCGGCAGTGTGCCTAGCCTTTGGGCAACCACACCCACCATGCAAGGCCGCATGTGTTGATGGCCGCCATAGCTCTCCAGATAGCTGACCCCCTTGTAGGTAGATATTTTTTTCATTCTACCAGGGTAACCAGCTTACCCTCCTCATCAGAAATCGATGGGGGGGGTGAAGGTTAGCCGACGACAAAACTCGGCCCTGGGACAGGTAGACTGGTTACGGATACCAGTAGCAGAGGCCCTCAAAGGAAACCTGACCTGTAAATAATAGTGCACAGTGATTTTGTCATTGCACAGTGCTGTACATTCTGTACAGGTTTCATTTTTTGCACATACAATCAACAGTAGCTCAGAAACCCTTCCCCTCATGCACAGGGCTATTGGAACCGGGGAGATGCCAACGCATGGAACCTTCTAGGAATGGTTTAAAACAAAATTGGTCGCCTGTGCTGTGTAAGGGAGTGCTAAGAAATGTTTGTATATTGGTGTACAAGGTCCTTAATAAAAGGCAGTACAAACTTTATATCCTTAGAGTTTACGCAAACTTTCAATTATATTTGAGAATAGGGACACACCTAAATGCAAACAAACTTCATACGGTTATCTAAAGGTCACTTGAGGGTAACATTACAAAAAATATGAAATGTAAAAACTACAAAATTTCTGAAAATAAGACGAATACATAGCGCTCGTTTCTCTGGTCTCCATGTAAACAACAGTCCTCTGTGGCCCAGTGGTAATCCTCACGCCTAGATAGCGAGGTCCGGGTTTGAGACCGTGTATTTTTCCTCTTTATTTAATTCTGTGCTCGCCAGTTTCTCTGAGCTTCTATATAATAGAAATTTGATATGAAAGAAATTTTGTTCTGTATTCCGAGTAAATAATACTCATGGACGTAACACTGGACATTTACAGTTGGGTAAAATGTCATGAATAAGCACTGAAACTTAGTTGCTGTTTCCCCCTTCGATTTCAGTAGACCTGACTTGTCTGACCAACACTCTTAACATATATGACCTTTATGATTCAGAGCCTATCATTACAGTATCTGTAATATAACTTCCTTTGAGGGGGCACCGCAATGCCCCGATTTGATTTCAGCTTGCGTAAGGGTAAATCTAGCTAAAGCTTGACTCACTAAAAGATCAGACATCTTGTAAATTGTTAATTTTCATGCGTGTGAATGTTTCGCTCTTTTGGCTGATTACAGGACCCCCTTCCATATGTTTTTAAATTAGAAATAGAAAAATTTCTTGTAGAGGTTTATACAGTACAAATAAATATTTTGGTGGGTTCTTAAATTTATGCTAGCTTTGCTTGTGACGTGCGAAAAGCACAAAAAATAATGTAACTGACAATTTCACTCAACGCATGCCCTGAAAAACCTCAAGGTTGAATTTGACTGTACATTTACATGTACTCCCTTTCCCTTACCGGATTAATTTTGCATCTTTTACCATCCCTCCACTGTACGCGCTAGGTATATGCAGTTGGTAGACAAGAAGTATTTAGGTCTCGTACAAGTCCCCTCACTGTCCTGGTTGCGTTATACGTACCCATGTCCTATCTGGGCTAAACTTGCAACTGAGGATCTATTTTTAGCACCGTGTAAGTAAATTGCAGGTACGTGTGTAATGTCGTTTTGTGTCGTACTGTATAACAGGGTAGGTGCGATTATAATAAACGTTTTGCTGAATGTGAATAAGTAGTACTTGGCAGGAAATTGAATTTGTATTCATGAAATGTTGGTCTGTAGATCAGCTGTGTATGTTGAATATCAAATAAGCTATGTTTGATATCCTTGACTTTGGCCGAAAGAAAAAAAAAGAGGATTTTTTTTGGCCAAATTCAGCGATTTGGGGCCAAAAATCACCAAATTTTGGGAAAAAATCAGCGATTTTGAGCCAAAATTGGTTGTACAAATCAACCAATATGTTTGATTTGCCACACTCCTCTCGATATTTCACTTTACCCATGAGAAGAAATTCACTTCCCCCCCACCCCAGAAAAAGAGGTCTGGTGCCCCCACTCTGAATCCCCAGCAACTTAAGGGTTGCTTCCACCAATTTGCATATTGTAATGTTTCATAAGAAAGCTTTTAGAAAGGCCATCGCCAACATGCTTTAATTCCCATATTTAATTTAAATCTCACATACCATTTTAATTTGAGCGTAATTAGGTATTGCAATACTCCCTCTATATATTTGTCAAAGACCGATCATAATGATTTATCTGAAAGATTGAAAATATTTGAAATTAGCAGGAATAGTTCAAAAGTGAAGAATAAGTCTCTAGAATTCTCAATAAGTTTACCTTTTCCAACTGAAGAATTAACGGAAAAAAGCAAACGGCAGTGTTCAAAGACACAAATTTCCATTCAATTACGTGTTGCATTAAAGTGTCCGTACGGACAAGTATGACTAGAATGTCCGATTGCCCTTATTAGGTTCCTTGTGTTCCTAGCATTTGCAGGGTGTGTTAGGATACCTATACTTGTTACAAACATTCAAAAATCTGATTTTTGTTATCATTTTTGATATTCTGCATTTATCCAATCGCTGGTAGTGCCTTTAACTAATTCCAGTACTGTAACCTACCCGTAGTTATGGGTCTCACTTTTCCGAAGTCCCGCACCCCCCAAAATAAATCCTGGTACGGCCCTGGTTAGTGCCTGTGCCACTTCCCTATATCACTCTGTCGCTGACCACTGGGTCCTGCATAGGACTGCACTGTTTGGATTAAGTCCAAGGCAGTGATGAGATATGTCTGAGATGTGCTTAGGATGAACACCTGATCAAACTTGACCATGTGTATGCATCAAGCACATTGATACAAAATTCTTACCTCACACCACCAAAGTCCCCAGACATTGTTCTTTCCTGATATCATCCCCATGCAGTCCTGAATGACAGCAGTGGCTGCCCCCACACAAAATGGGGGGCATTGGGGCTTTTGCCCCCCCCCCCGGCCGACGAAAAAATGAGGTTTTGGGCAAAATTCAGCGATTTGGGGCCAAAAATCACCAAATTTTGGGAAAAAATCAGCGATTTGGGGCCAAAAATTGGTTAGAAATCTCCAAATATTTGATACTTTGCCCCCCCCAGAATTTCACTTTGCCCCTGTTTGCCCCCAGAAAAAGAGGTCTGGTGCCGCACTGGGTGACAGATGTCGTGGACTTGATCAAACTTACCATTCCATCAGCTTGATACACATGTGGAAATGAGGACTTAAAGACCAACTTGGAGATTTCCCTTTGAGGGCGCACTCATTTTTCAAAACAAGTCGTGTTTTTTGCATATACATAATGCATGTCCATATACTAATCACTGTGTGAAATAACTAAGCCAAAAACGAAATCCTTCATATAGAAAATCACAACTTGTTATAAAATTCCAGACTCGGAATTTTTGTTAACACGGTCTCTTAATGTCACTGTTATACTGTGCATAATGTTTACTGCATGAAAACGAAAAATCTAATTCATCTGTAACTTTGGAATTAACATTTCAGGTGACTATCTTTAGTTCTAGATGACTATTTTTAATTACTACACAAAAAATTATATATTTCAAAATCCCTGAGTCAGCCTTTAACTAGATATTCTCTAGTGCTGTATGCTCCTATGCAAACAAATCTTCCCCAATGCTGCAATGTATTTGGAGCTTATTAGGCCTGTAAATATGAAGTAGCATGTATGACGTTTGCTTTTCTTAACGCACTTTGTCGTGTGAGATTCCAATGTCTGGATGTCTGATGGTGGATTCGACTCTGTGTGCAATCTCCAAGATGTTGGTTCGAATGATCACTTTTTTTTTCAAAATCCCTAAAAATTTTTGGGCAATTAGACCACTTTCCACAATCTGGAGCCAAAATTTCCCCTGTTTGCTAAAATGGTCAAATTTTTAGGAAAACTGGCAAATTTGTGTTAAATTGGCCCAGAATCTGCATCTCTGATAGCTATGGGTTCAATTTTTGGAAATAAATGGTATATATGTAGTTCCTACTTAAAAGACTATCGGAAAATCGGTATTATCCACTACCCAAACCAAAACTTGAGCCCCCCACCACCACCAGTATTTGGACAAGTACGCTACATGCAATTATAATCCTCTTGAATCAATCTGAGAGCCATGTGATTGACACAAACACAATAGCTAAATATTGTGCATTCTTACGGCCTAGTCTCCCGGGCCTCATCAAGTGATTTCCACGCTACATTAGCCTTGTTATATGCCGATATCAAAGGTGATGCACGGGTGGCAAGTCGGTTTGTGTGCGTAGATGATGGCGACCAAGCGTACATAGTAGGGAGTTCTGTTGAATTACTGCTCGGCTGTGGTAGGTTAGTATTTTATAGCATCAATATTGCATAGAGCCCTTGATTACACTAATCAGAGTGATAGTGAATATGGATGGCGATCAGACGTGTTCAACTTTGATGTTTTCATTAAGTGTGTGTTGGGTGTGATGTCTTGCTAAAAGATGAGGGTCGATAACACAAGGTCATTCCTGTAATCAGAGTCCATTTCCATGGTGTGCAAGTTATGTGCGACACATGAGTGAATGTCATTTTGCAAATAGTTGAACATTTTGTCAATGTGTCATTTCAAATTTGTTTGAAATTTGCATGATGATGATGAGGGTGATGAGGATGATGATGATGATGATGATGATGATGATGATGAGGATGATGATGATGATGATGAGGATGAGGTGGAGGAAGAGGAGGATAATGAGGAGGATGGTGAGATGAGGATGATGATTTTAAACCAATACCATAATGCAATGTGATTTAGAAATAAATGCACCATGTCCTTGATGAGGTCATGTGATCACACACACACAACCTATCCCAAAACCTATACTTTATTAAAATTTTTGACATGGTCTTGAATGATCTGGTGGTTCTCAGAATTATCACCTTTTATCTCAAAGTACTGGTATAGGTATAGTAAAGTATTGAAATGCATTATGGGATTGATTTAAATCTGCCTCTGCTGTGAAGGGAACATCACAGCAATCAATGAATGGCAGGTTTCATAGATCAAAATAATATTGTTATAATAAATTTGTACTCAATTCCTTGGAGAGGGAGCCAGTCTTGATCAGTATCTTGTAAGTGACATGGACGACGTAGGAATTGTAGCCTCGCCATTGTAAAATCTATCGCTAGTGATATTAGGTGTCAACTATAATCAGACCAGGCTTGGGAAGTTGTGTAGAATGGGCGAGTTTGCCTGAGGCGAGTTCAACTTGGGGCATTTTGAAGAATTGCTTGTAAACCTCTGTGGATGACTCTAATTTAGAATGACTTGCATGCACATTTTGCAGAGCATGTCTTTCTATCACTAAATTGGATTTCTTTCCATAAAACTTTCATTGTAGTTCTGAGAATACTTGTTGTGTTGTAGTAGCCTTGGGCACCCTGCAGCAGCACCCTGGGCACTTAGGTGGCTATGTCATATATTATAATAAGAAATGAATTTTATTACTCTTAGATATGGCCGGTAACTGGGAGAAGGGTGCATTGAAAGTCTGTGGAGGGGGGGGACTCCATTTTGGGAACATGCTGCTGTCCCCATAATGGCCGGATTGGGGGGGGGGGCATATTTTGGAGGACAGTTGATGAGAGAGGGGACACATTTTGACAATTATTTCAAGTATAGTAAAACTTCTTGTGTAATAAAAACACTTTGCTTAATCTTCACCTATTTATGTCTTTTTTAGCCTCTGTCTAGAAATTCAGTGGGACTCAATGCAGATGGGGGTCAAAGTTCAGGCAAAAATTTGGGACAAAGTAGGAGGGATGGGCCAAATTTTGGCTAGATGGGGGCGGGCTCCAATGATAAAACCTTGTTTACTGGGCAGGTATGTGCTGTGGTCAAGAGCCCATTTCGTTCTTGTTCATTCACATATTATCAACATTTTCAACTGAAAAATTCGGATCCTTGCGATTCCATATTGAAAGATAGTCGTAAAATTCTTAGTGGAAATATTGTAACATTTTAATTTCTCTTTTTCATTAATTTTGCCAGAATTTCAGTTTCCAGAAAGAAAAGTAAAGTTAGAAAAAAAATTAATGTAACTCTCAATAACTCCAAGAAGTGAAACTCCCCTTGTTTTTACTTGGTGTTTTATCTGCCTGCCACTAGAGGCCACACACTGCTATAACTCTCAATAACTCCAAGAAGTGAAACTCCCCTTGTATTACTTGCTGTTTTATCTGCCTGCCACTAGAGGCCACACTGTTATGTACATACGGCAATGAAGCTGGGTAGGTATCGGTCCCAGTATCGAGAGAGGGGTAGTCTTACATCATGTTACTGTGTATCTATAGCCTGCCTAACCAGGACCGCATCATGTTAACAGTCGTTTTCTGTTTACGTATGATATGAGTGATTAGATGCGATTAGATGGGGTTGAACAACCGGCTGATTACAGGTAGTGAGAATTTCCTCCTTTGCTGTTTGTTTTGTCTTGTATATTTGTAGGCTCTTTTTAATTTTTTTTGTATGTTGTAAACATGTGAATGCAATATGCAAAATGCATGCAGATTTTTGTTGTAAACAAAAGAGGCTCAGTCCCTATACAATATTTCATGTGAACTTGGTATTTTTTTTGTTTATGAAGCTGGGAAATGGCAGTCATTGAGGCAATGAATTCGGCAGTCTCAATGGAATAAACTGCATGTTGAAGGATGTGGTGGCAAAATACTAAGTTCATCCCCAATTTTTTCTCTTTGCAATTCGTACTTTTTCTCTCTTCCCTATCTCTTTGTGTGTAATTTTACTGCAGATGCTATCTTTAGTTCCATTTTACTTAAAGGTCCATGGTCTGATCGCTAATAGCCTCATCCACAGGGACCCCAGATTTTACCAGAAGTAGTCAAACTTTTGGTATCAGAGGAAAGCTATTTTTCTCATTTCCCCTGTGAAATTTTAGTGCTAAAAGATGTTTGGTTCGGATGTTATGAGTAAAAATATGCCACATTTTGGTCGACCAATATTAATTTTACTAGAGATTAACCGATATTTGTATCAGACATGTCAGGTCAGGTTTTCTTTGAGACCTGCTACTGGTATCCTGGTAACCAGTACTACCTGTCCCAGGGCCGAGTCGTCGGCGGCTAAACCGACTCCCCCATCGTATTTGTAAGGAATCTGATGAGGAGGGTAGCTGGTTACCCTGGTAGAATGAAAAAGAAGATCTACCTACAAGGGCGTCAGCTCTGGAGAGCTAATGGCGGCCATCCAGCACATGCTGCCTTGCATGTTGGGCAAAGTTGCCCAAAGGCTAGGCCCACCGCCGATAACTGTGGATTGACGTCAGGAAGGGCATCCGGTCAATTATCTTTTGCTCCAATAAATCCTCACACAGCAGTATTGCTGAGTGTGAGGTGAATCCGGCCACCCTCGTTTACGGGGACAAAACCGGATTTAAAACTTTGGTCTAACTAACTGTATCAGACATCGGATCGGGGGCTGATTCTGCAAAATCGGCAAAAAATTGGATCGGTAAAAATATGTCAGAGGCTGCCGATTCTCAGCCGATGTACTGAATGAATGAAAGGGACGAAGTACAAAGGGTATTTTTCCAGTTTTTAAGTAGAAACATGAGACAAGAGTTGCTCAAAAAGGTAACCTTTCCTCGGAAATTCCTAATCGGAACATAAAGCAAATGTGGACTGCACAGATTTGTTGATTATAATCATTGTCGCCAATTCCTAAGTTTAAGAAATTTGAACTCAGTGCGATCTTTAATATATGGGGCAAATCGTCGGATCGGATCGGTGGATCGGCCGATACTACAAAAAAAATATTGGCCATCGGATCGGCAAAGGAAACCCTGGATCGGTTAATCTCTAAATTTTACACAGTACTCTATGGGGGTTTCAAAATCATGTTTTTAGCTCTCACTCCAAAACGGGTTGAAATATTGGCTCAAAACTTTACAGTTGGGGTTTTGGGGTGAAAGCCATTCTATCAAGATAAAAAAAAATTAGACTTAAATTCTAAAGGCAAAAAGCTATGTGCTATGCTTTCTTTTGTAAGAAAATGGTTGAAATCTTATTGTACGTATTGGTGCTTTGCAGTTAATTTTTTTATCATTTTTCCCTCAAAAAAAAAAATTAGCTCATCGCGAAGGGCTATGCATAAAATATGACTGATGTGTATGGGTATGTGAAAAAAAACTTTTTTGGGTAGTTTTAATACAAATTTTGCCATAGACATGAGTTTGTGACCATTTGTGGAATTTTATGCATGACATGGGATTGTATTATCATCTATTTAAAGGTGTTATTGGAGTGTCGCATAACAAATTCACCATTCTCATCAAGGCAAACCCAGTATTGAGTTTTTGTAATTAATTTTTATCTTGGTGAGAAATCCAGCATATTCCCCAGATGTTTTGCACTTTGTCTACAGACTTGAACAATAATATTTTGAAATGATGGGGTAGTCCCTTAATGTACCGTGTACACATTTTCTTGCACAAAATGAGCATACAATTATTGACATAATGGGCTGGCGTACATAATAAAGATTGGCAATTAATGATATATCACCGATGCTCATAATGGTCAAAAGAGCAAACTATTTATTGACTATACATAAGTTGATTTGTAAATTTGATATGAAAGTTATCATGCTGGTCTTCTTGTATTTACCTTATATTTTGTAGTGGTTTATTAGTCTTTTTATGGCCGGAGTGGGCAATATGTTTTGAGTAGCTAAGGTCATTTAGCATAATAAAATGCCCAACTGAAAATTTGAGATTACAGAGTTTTTGAATTATCAATCATTAAAGGAGGAGGGCCCGATATCATATTTTGAAGTTTTCATCTGATAGATTGGCCTTCACCCCAAAACTCCACTGTGAAGGTTTCGCTCCGATATTCAATCCATTTTGATGGAGGCTAAAAATGTGATTTTGTAAGCCCTATAGAGCACTGTGTAAAATTAATATTGATCGACCAAAATGGTGCACATTTCACTCATAAACTTCCAAACCAAACATCCTATGCCCTAAGATTTCACAGGTAAAAGGAAAATAGTAGCTTGTTCTGATATCAAATATTTTGACCACTTCCGGTAAAATGTGGGGTTTCTGGGGACGAGGCTATTAGCGATGGCCATGGACCTTCAAAAATGTTTATCAATGGTGCATACAGATGGTAGGTCTATGTGGTTTTCTTAATTTACTAAATTAATGAGCCATATTTTTGGATTCTTTGTCATTTACTTTATAAAAATGTATTTTTTCAGGTCCACATCATTGATATTAGGACGATAGACCCAAAAAAAAACCATCCATTTTAACATGCAGTGTCACTTTATATCGCTAACCTTTGAATGGAAATTTTCTTTTTACATCTGTACAATAGTTTGGTACGCTCCTTTCCATAATGATACCAGCAAAAAATGTGATTTGTTCAGGGTTGCTGGAAATTATTTGTACAGCAGACTGTGCCATCATAATACACACACAATTAAAGCTCACATACAAATAGCATTTATTCATTTTAAATTTTCGAGATAATGGTTTGGTGGCAGTATTTCCTCTGTAAGTAGAGAAAATGCATCTACAGGTATAATGGTTTCTAGCTTGTAATAATTCTTACCTTTATACTCTTAAAGTGCAACTATCAGTGATTTGCTAAATCAGAAAGTAAAAAAAAATCATCAAAAATTAGAATATTTTTGTATGTCTGTAACAAGTACAGGTGTCCTAACATACCCTGTCAAATATAAACTAGAAGCAATCTATAAAGGACAAAACTGATATTTTAGTCATTACGTCCGTCCAGACACTTGCAACAACACTGAAAACTGAATGGAGATTCGTATCTTTTAACATTGCCGTTTTATACTGTTCTGTCAATTTTTCAGTTGGAAAAATTAAAGAACATTCAGGGATTTGAAAAAATATTTGAACATTTGTCCAGTGTACTTTAAGGAAGGTCTAAGTCCTGATGTGACGAATGGCTCATAAGTTACCTTTTCCAAGCTTGTAGAATTGACAACGAAAAGCGCGAAAACGGCCGCCACCCCCACCAAGTGCCCCCTACAAAGAAGACGTTTTCTCCTTCAATTACGTGTTTAGTAAGTGTCCGTATCGACAGTAAGGACTCAAATCTTCCGCATTCTGTCCTTATTAGGTGCCTTCTGGTCTTATCATGTTGCAGGGTTATGTTAAGAGATACCATGTATTGTTACATACATGCAAAAATATGATTTTGATGATTTTTTAGATTGCATTATTTAAGCGAATTCCTGTGATTAGTGTCTTTAACTTATGAAAATTCTACAGACATAATATCCTTCATCTATTATCCTGCCAAAATTTCAATATTGTGACTATTTCGGATGAATCAGGATAGGTCTTTAATTGTGAACCAGAGGAAAAAAAAAATTAAATAAAAAAAATCAATATGGTAAAATGCACAGGAATTATGTGCAAGTATAAGATAATTTTTTCAGTCTCCTTGAGTGGTGGAATATTTGTTGCCAAGTTTAGGTCGAAAGGTATCGAAAGGTTAAAGGACTTCACAAAAAAAAAAAAGGACGAAACAGAGAGAGATTTCTTCCATCTTCTCGCAAGAGTCGGTTAATGCACTTGAAAAGGAGAACCGGCTACAGTGAATGTAATTTGACCATTTTGGAAACATGATAGATTGTATTGAAGAGTTGGAGAAACACGATCATGAAAATGATTGGAATGTATTAATTAAAGGATGCAATGATGAGATTTTGAGACGACAAAATATTGTGTCATAATAGTACTTTTTCAATATAGCTTAGACACGACAATAGATTTCTTGACGTTGTACTTTGCTACTACAGGAATGTCTAAAGAGAGGAGGAACAGTGATTGTGATTGCATATATTCATTGTAAAAAGTATAGGCTGAATTTGGTATTTGCGCCTATGACGAAATTAGAAATTTCACAATTTTGTACCAAAGAAACCATTTCTCAGCGTATCCTTTCAGATGGGGATATTTTTGATGGCAAAAGCTTTAAACAAAATCGGCAAAAAATCAGTACTTTTGATTTTTTAAGGGGGGACACATGATTTGTGAAATCTCCGTTGCAACTTGCACCTTAGACTGAGGTGCAGGCTATTATAAGCTGGAGCTGTTTATGTAAGGGTATCCGAACAAAATTGGGGTAAGGAAAGTAATGCAATTTGGGGACTCTCAAAATTTGCAAACTGTTGAAAAAATAAATGTTTGTGTAGCTTGTTTTCAAGGTACTGATTGCATGCTTTTGCAATTTAAATGAAATTTGCGGCCTGATTATTTTTTTCAAAAAAAATTTTTAAATATCTGCGTTTTGTAAAGGGTGTAGAATTTGTCTCCATGATAGGTGGCCATCTTGGATGAGAGCAGAAGGTCTCAAGAAAACTTATTTTTTTTGTCTTGCCTCAGTGTTGCATTTCATCAAATCTGAATCAGCTTAATAACTCAAAATTCTCCCCCAATGTGGAGTTTTTCTATGGGTATTGTTCTATTGCACTCATTTACCGGTGTAAAATAGAAAAAAAAAAAAGTAGGAAAGAAAAATCACTCCACTGACATTAGGGTGTAACACCAAATGGAGTTTTCATCGGAAGAAGGGAAAGATGTGCCGGCAATGTTTAACCAAGTAATCACAACATGCTTAACTTTTGGTTTCTTGTAGTAATTGCAGTAACGGTTAGTTGCAGATGATGATATATTGCTGTTTTTCATCATGACATCTGGGAAAGTTAAATCATGTTTAAAGGCCAAATCCAGTGAGGACCCACAGTGCATTGCAGTTGACCTTTGTTTGACCTTATCCCTGGTAAATTAAAGTTGTGTTGTCGGTGCACAGTTGGCCAACTAATTACCGGAAAACCAAAAGAACAACCATTTAATGCCTCTTGCTGTACAAGTTAACGATAAATAAGTGCACAGTGTAACAGGTAAAATTTGTGAGGCTATTCAATAGAAAAAGATTTATGGAGTGGTAGGGAGGGATCTAGTGTTAAGTATGGGTCCACAGAGGGCACCCAAGGCATAGCTGGCTAGACAGCTGAAGAAGAAGCTTAGTCCTCAAGAAGAGGGAAAAATTATTTAAATTATCGGTTATATTAGGGCATCCAAGGTCCATTAGTATCCTGGCCCTTTTCCATAATATTAATAGTGCAGTAATGTCACCTTCATGCAAGATGCAGTGAAGATAAACAAAGCCAAACCAAAGAGAGTGCCACAGGGGTCGAGAAGCAGACCCACATACTGTATCCTGCTGTAGGTCATATTTAATTACCTAACATAGTTAAGTGTGATTGTAGAAGAGTTTGATGCTACAAGGCACTTTTTAACACCACAGAAAACACATTTCTCATATTATTTTTAAAACGCATAATATAACACCGAACAAGTATAGAGACTGCAATCTTGTTTTTTCAATAAAAAAAGCTAAAAATGGTGCACATTGTGATCTGTAACCAATGCATACAACCTAATTTTCAGACACAACAGAATGGTAATTTTGTGCTGGTAAATGTGCACTACATGCTGTCACATGACCCCACTAAGGTACAATCTTCTCATCTCTATTGCATTATGGGATTGGTTCTGTACTGTTATTCTTACAGAGAGAAACCACAGAGGACTTTGTACTCTGCACTCTTCATATCTCATACATAATTGAGAATGCTGATATAGTCTTACTATGATGTACTGATATTTTACAATAACCCTGGGTGGCATGAACTTGAGTATTGGATATTCATCCTCATAATAAGTATTTGGGGTAGTAGACTCCAATTTGTGGCTGTTTAACTGCTTTTTATAAAGGGGACCACACTTTACGGATTGTGTTTTGTTAAGTCGATATGATTAGAAAAATGGCAAAAAAATATTGATGTAAAAAACAAATATGAGGCACACAATATATCATAATCTTGCACTTTATCGTCACCGTTGTTAATGCCCATCAGTTGTTCAGGGTTGTCACACTGACAGCGCGCCGATTTGGCATGATATTGAATATCGCTTGTATACGATATGGTTACATCACAGATATCAAAACACTTTGTAAATGTTCATAGTACCTGTATCTTAAGGAAGCCTCCAGGACATTATTATAAGCTTGAGTTTTCCAAAAGGTTATTTCAACCTGGTGAGTTGACTATAAAAACATCATTTTGCAATGATGTATTCCTAGAGAGCTGTTTAATTTAGACAGTACATTTTAGTCGAATGAATCTAATAATTATGAGCACGGCTTAGGGGTGATCGTTATTGTTGCATGTGTTAGGTAGGGAATGCAGATATACAAGGGAGTATTATTACTCTTGATTCCAGAAAATTGAACTAATTGTGGGAATAATTTTTGGGGGGTAATAATTTTCTCACAAGGGTGTGAAGAATTTTGAAATGGTAATGCACAGGGGGGGGGGGGGGGGGGGGTGTGATAATCCTTAATTAACCCTTTGAGTCTGCAGATCTCTTTATTACTCTATTTAAAAAGAAAACAATTTAAAATCAAAATTAGACAATTACATAAGGCGTTTTTTGCAATCTGCATGAAAATACATTCAAGGAGTCCAAACGCCTAGTCTTAGGTCAGTGGTTTTTAAGATTGCTTCCCCAAATGACCTGCAGCCATTAGGAGCCACTCAAAAACCACTGAGTCGTGTGTTACAAGCTATACAGAATCTACCAAGACGAAGGATTAAGACCTTCCAAACCCATCCCCAAATCTCTAGAAAATGTGGAAAATAATATAAACATCGGCAAGAAAAAAACTGTGGTGAACGACCACCCTTCTTAGAACTGAGAGTTCCTCCCCCATACAATTTAGATTCCATCTCAACACTAGTGCAAAAACATACAATCTGCAGGATTTGTGAGTATATGTAGCGTCATCATGCTGATCAATTTCCACATGACTCCTGAGTGTTCCTTACTTTCCTTCCTTTACTCTCTCCATCAACTTCCTCCTCCTCTCCCCCTTTTTCCTGTTACGTTGTTGATAGCCTTTGAGGGTGTTGCAAATTACTGTATACTATATTATTTTATGTGCAGATTTTGTCAAGATTTTTCAAGTTTGAGGAAATTGTGCCAGTTTTTTTTGTCTTGGAATCTATGTCAAGTATGATGGTTAAAGTCCTGTTTTTTGCATAAATATATTTGTGTTGTTGTTATTTTTTAACATTCTGGGCATAATATCTTATACCCTTCCCACCACACTGTATCATGTGGTATTATTCCGTTAATGGAATAAAGCACATGATACAAAGTGGGTGCGAAGGGTAAAATGTAATTATGCCTATATTTCTGTCCAGTTGGAATAAAATGAAATACCCCCTTGCAAAAAGGTCATTGTGCGCCGAAGCATTTACTAGGCATGTTAATCTATAGCATTGTAAACTGAGTGGACTAGGGATTGTGTGCAATATCATTTACTGTTTCAAGTGCTATGAGTTAGTAAATTCTTATTTGTTAACCATTTTTGATTGGCCCAGTTTTTGTCTCTTGTTTCTGTGTGGTAAATAGTGTATTTTATATTTCACCTGCATGTGCGGCACAACAATCTGCGCACATTTAGCATGCAGCTTCTTTCATTTAATAAAAAAAAAAAAATCAACGGACCTGATTAAATTGCGGTGCCT
This sequence comes from Ophioderma brevispina, assembly GCA_023653785.1. Lineage (NCBI taxonomy): Eukaryota > Metazoa > Echinodermata > Ophiuroidea > Amphilepidida > Ophiodermatidae > Ophioderma > Ophioderma brevispina. The sequence continues at coordinate 47,498 of JAMKCH010001397.1, forward strand.
TTTCTTTAAAAAAAAACAACACCAGACTGAAATTGGATCACAAGTCCTGACATGACCAAAATGCCAATATGAATTGGAGTCACACAGGTATACTGCAGTGTGTATACACCCATCCTACAGGGTAAAAAAAAAAAAAAAAAAAATAAAAAAAAAAAAAAAAAATACACCCGTTCACATGCCATGTGCACACATCTACCCACACACACATTGGCAGAAGACCCCCTCATGCCATGCAATCCATTAGATAACCAGGGGTGTATGACATGCCAACCTAACAGCAACAGCTAATTCAAAAACGTCATCACTACCGGGTGCTAGTCTGTTTCAAAGACTTAACGCTGGGAGGGCGCTCTTACAAGATCGAACGTTTTACACAGAGACTTGACTAAAGACGACATGTGCTGGTCACGAATATTTAATCTAAATGACTGTTATTGGAAGTTACACTGTTTGCAGCGGGGTGAATCCACTAACCCCGACGATTATGATCAATAATTTTTCCCCTAAATTATCATATAGTGAACTAAGATCTTTTTGAAGCAAGGTTTAAGAGGATGATTTTGTAATGCACTGTACCGAGACTGCATAGTAAACATGCTCTTAGCAGTTCCCCAATTACCGTTTGGAATCCCCCAATGACCAAATCGAGCAGAATCTTGTCCTACCCCCCTGGATTCCACAGGAAAGCTTTGATAGGTGGTAATTAGAGGATAAAAAGTACAGTGACATAGTCACTATACACTTCTATTGTGTTAACATTTTGGTTGATACTCTCGGACACTATAATCTATTGCAGTTGATATATTGGTATTCAATTTTACATGGACATGTTAACATGGAAAAAAATACCAACCACAACACCAAGTTTGTCCCCACAGTTCACATGTTTGTTACGTCTAATAATGTCGGATAATGTCGTTCAGGTTTTTTGTTTGTTTTTGCTTGGTAAACCTATCCCACCATGTATATTATGTAAATCCATTTCAATCACAGGTTAAAACACTACTGTAAATTATATCTTTTTGGCACAGTTTGTGCCCCTAAAAAGGATATGGTCTGCTATTAGTATCAAGCCATAAAACCTGGATTTTGTCAAAGGTCATAGAACTTGGTTTATTGTGTCACATCACTATAGTGCAGGGTGCATTATTAAGGCCAAGAAAAAAAACGATTTGTCCCAGAAGACCGTGCGCATTAATGTTTAAAATGGTTTTTGAACCGCATATTTTTTTTTTTTAGGTTTTAACTCGAATTTTTTTTTTGTAAAAAGTTCAGAAAAAAAATGAAAATTTTGAAAAAGTAGTTCCAAATGCATTAAAAAGAAAAAGAAACCGCATGAGCCTTTTTCTAAAACAACAACAAAAAACGCATTTCGCATTAGCATTTTCCCATTTCTTCGAGACAACTTGGTTTTTTTTTTCCTAATCCAAGTTAGTGACAAAAAAAATTGTATTTTACCATAGGCCTTAGTTTAAAAATTAGTAAATTTCTGCGCGTTTTGCGCACATTTAATAATTTGAATTACATTTACCGATTTAGTTCTAATTCTCGAAATTTTAGATGCTTCCATGTGCATAATATTTTGTATCATATCTTGTCAGGAAAAAAACCTGTTTCATTCATTTCATCAACATCATCCCCCTGTCCCAAAAAAATTGCCCTTCTAATTAGAATATGTGCATATAATAGTATTTAGTTTAGTATATAGGAATGTTTTGATGTTCTATGGGATTGCTTTAAATCACACTTTAGGTCGAAAAACAATACCATTCCATCTTCTAAACACTCTATTAATGATGTTGCTTAGTGCTCTTCCCCAATGCGAGCAAAGCATATTAAAACAGCTGTCAAGTAAGCACCGACAGAAAAGGTCATACATGTACTCCCAGTCAAAACAAAAAATCACCCCCCTCCACTGTCACATGATCATAACTTTCAATTAAAATCTGTTTTTTTGTGTCACCTGCCTTATGCAGGAAGACACATGGGATCACTTTTCCACTGTTGTGTGGTTAGTGCTGTTGATTGTCTGTTGTTGATGTTGTTGATATAGTGTGGTTGTTGATGTAGTCTGTAGTTGAGGAGTCTGTTGTTGTTGTAGTCTGTTTGTTGTGAAAAAGGGGTTAACAGTTGCCTGTTAGTATCACATACTTCAATGAATTTAAAAACCAACTTGAATGTCTTAGGTGCAATATGGAGATCCCTCATTTGTTGATGAGGTCAAAAGGCACATACCAAGGTAAAACAAGTCGTATTTGACACTATTAAAGGTGCATGTTTCAATCGTCTTAGGCTCCCGATTTACCCAGATAAGTATATCGATTTGATATCAGATAAAAGGCTGTATTTTTCTCATTGTTGTCCTGAAATTTGCGCCCTCAAAATCCATTCATTCCCAAGAATTTACATCTAATTCCAAAAAAAATGCTGTTTTGACGGTTAACCATCATATTAGCACAGTATTGAACAGGGGCTTTGCACATTAATAATTATTGCCTCTCTACCATAATAAATCTGCAAGTTTCTTTCCCATGGTACTGATGGGGCAATGTGCAAGTGCCAGGCAATAATATCAAGTAGAGAAAACAATTCATAGACATAAATGGAACAAGCACCTCTAATTAAAGAACTTCATGTTAAGATGATAATGGCTGAATATTTGATTAAAATTTGCAGCGACACATACACCACCAACATAAAGAGGGAAAAAAGCTAAAACTAGAAATGTCGCGCTATATAGATTCGAGAGCAGACGGTCAAAATAGGCAATCGCTTTTTTTAAGTTAATTCCGGTTGTGGGAATGCTTCGCACTTTAAAAACACAATGTAGTTACGATGTTTATCGGAATAAGATATTGATCAACTATATTTTCTATTGAGAACACTAAGCGTTGCGCATTAACATAATGTAATGTGCATTAGCGTAGTTAGATTATGGAGGTGGTGAAAGAGAGAATGAAAACTAATATCTTGGTAAATTATATGAGTAGGGCATGTGAAATAATTCATTAGGGATAGAAATGGCAGTGGAGCAATTTGCAGAAAATTAGATATTTTATTAATATTGCCCAAATCTTCAGGAATTCCTATAGTCTATTTACTTTTATGTTAGCACATCTTCTAGTAGTCGCAGCCCAAATTTTCTTTTTGGAGACGTTTGTTTTCAAATTTTTGACTGAATTAGATGGTACAGACTGTACCTAAAAAGGAGTGCTTAGATTTAGACAATTTAGTAAAGTCTTAGGGGGGTGCTTATTGGAGTTAAGACACTTATGGTTGTAAATGCATTACTACCAAAAGTGCGGCGTTGCGTGGATTTGGACCAATAAAACGGCACTGGCACATTTTCAGAAAATATGAAATTTCTTCAATTTGCTCGCAAATGATAGTCTAGGCCTTGGAAGAATAGAGATATATTTTACACATAAAAATAAATGTCCAAAAGCAGAGAGGGACATTAAAGGGATGAGCAGCTATTTGTTAATCCGCAACATCGAAAAAATCATCAAAATTCATATTTTGGTATTTTTGTCACTGGCATGGATATGCGAACATAACCGGCAAGTGGTTGGCTTGAAATCCGTATATTAAAGACACGGCAGTAGCTTTTATCTGATTCTGTAATTTCTATACGTGCGTATCAAAATTCCGACTTGAGATCAAAAAAGCCTTTCCCGGTGAATATCCCAGATTTTAAGTGCGATATATTCCTGCACCATGGTCGATACAGTTTGACTTCAAACACAAATATTATTGATCTTTGTTTATTCTGTACCGTTTTATACCACAGTCAGCTATTAGGATAGATTTTGAGATGCCATCGCTGTATGGCTATTTACAGGAGATGGTATGACAAATTTCCGCAAATATTACATTTTTTCACTGTATGGTTATTTGTTTCTACATTACAGCAATTATATGGGTGTAACACATATCCTCGATTTATAAGTTCAAAAAATGCAATTCCACATTTTTTCGATTCTCTCGCAATATCGCTGCTAATCCTATAATAAGAGGCTAAAGACACCCCATGTAATGTGTAGGCAAGTTTTAAGTCTGTCCTATGTGTCTAAGACATGAATATCATAGAATCGCATCATGATATTAAAGTTCCATGGCCTGATCCGTAATGCTTGTCCCCAGAAGCCCCCGATTATACCGGAGTGGTCAACATATTGGTGGCAGAAAGAAAGCTAATATTTTTCTCAGTTATACTGTGAAATCTTAGAGCAATAAGGATGTTTGGTTTGGAGTTATCAGCAAAAGTGCAATTTTCGTTGACCATATTTAATTTTACAGAGTTATCTATGGGGCTACAAAATCACCGTTTTTTGAGCTCTAGAATCAAATGGATTGGAAATACGGTGCAAAACTTTACACCGGATGGGTTTTGGAGTGAAGCCCAATTTCAAGCTGAAAACTTCATATCCTTAACTCGGGCCATCCCCCTAAAAACAAAAAGGGCACAACCACCAGCATCAAACAAGATTCATGCCGTGAGAATCAGCTGACGGTGTTTTCTTGGGGTTACTCGATATTGCCGCGTCGTCTCTGCATTAATTCGTGGACAAACATTAATTATAAAATTTCTGTTTACCATAAGCGCGCTACTTTGGGCTTAATAATTTCAGGAGGGCGAATGGGTATAAAAGCTTTATAACCATGCAAAAAATATCAATTTTGAAAAATCGAGAGGGTGCACCTATTTTTCAATGTGAAACCATCGCATCGTGAACACCATATCTATGAGCTTTTTCATGACGGCCAGGATAGCGAATGTTACAATTGACAAATTAGGACTTGTTCATGCTGATTCTAATAGGATATACAATGCAATGTCAGATTCCATACACGATTCAGATGAATTTTGTGGTAAAAAGCATTTCCTCCTCATCTCCAGTGTAAATCGATCTGCACCTGCATGAGCGCTGTAGTGGAGTCAAAAGCATTGGCAAGTCCATACCAATTACTTGGTTCTAACACTGCTATTTAATTCTGCATTTCCAATTCACCACCACCACCTAATTGTTTCCAGTCGACCTGCATTCACTTGGTGTGCTTCTTAGAGACATCGGTGGCATTTGCTTGTCCCTAAATCAAGATTTTTTTGTTTTATCTCTTTCGATATAGTAAAGTGTTTTGGGAAAAAAGTCAACTTAAAAAAAAAAAAAAAAAAAAAAAAAAAAAGGGAAAATCCGGCCCACCAACCATTGATTTTTTTGCCCTCAACTTGCTCTAAAACATAAAGGGTGTAACATAAGAATTAATATATAATAATAATATGCCGGCATTTATATAGTACCCTTATGCTATTGTCCTCTAAGCGCTTTCACAAATGGGCGCTGATCACTGTGGCCCAACCATACATAAACATTTGCTCATTTCACTGGATTGCAGCAGATCGGGATCAGCGCTTTCTCCCTTATCATCAAACATACAAACATCGAGATAACCATCGCATCCGGGACCAGCTTCCAAAAGCTGCATGGTAATCGGGACCAACCAACGGTTACTTCCTTGTCCAGGGCAATTACAAGATAGCTGAATCACAGGGCTCGAACGCACACCTAATACGCATGGATGAGCACATTACACTGGAGTCAAGCGCTTACCTGATTGAGCTATCTTGTCCCGCAAGGGGTATTTGGCCCTCCAGTCGGAACTTTCAAACAACGCGGTTCACATTCTCTGGCCTTCAGCTAAAATAATTGAGAACCCCCCTGATATAAATGTAGTCCTGTCATGTCCGTCTCCTCTGTGAATATTTGTTTGAGGGTATTATCATTTGCATTAGAAAAGAGGATGATGCACATTGATTAACTTCTGATTCTTGATGCATAGACTCCTTCTTAATTAAAATATTAATTGGCAAGGCGAATAGTGTACTTTGGGATGGGCACGTGCTGAGGAAAGATGACAGGCATGTTTTAAGATGGGCTTTTGAGTGGGATGTTTTGATTAGGGGATTTCCAACGAAGACTTGGAAGAAGCAAGTGTAGGAGGAAAGTAGGAGGGTTTGGTTGGCGGATCCATAAGAATTGGGTTGAAGTGGAAGGAGGGAGTAAGTGCGGTGCTGATGCAAGTGTGAAGTGTGATCCGGCCCACCCCATTCACAGGGACAAACCCTGATTTAAATTAAACTTTGGATTTACCACGACTAACCCCCCCCCCCCCCAGCCCACCTATTATACAATCTGTCTGATTTGGATTCATTACAGGACACACATGAGATAACCCTCTAAGTAACCATCCAAAAAGTGCTTGTCATCTCTGTGCAAACCATACACTGATGCTTACAGTATCTCTGATTTGTTGATTGCCATGATATTACCTTCCACAGTAACCACAAAATATGTGCTTAGTGCCAATAGATGGCAGGTAGTACCAGGAATTTGAAGGCCTATCTCGGTGTAAATTGCATTTTATGTCATCCGTGAGAAATATATACTTATGGGCTGTACAGGCCTTAGTTGTGTGTGTTTTATTTTGTGTGTGTTTGTCCTTTCAATCTGTGTTGTACAAGCTTTTCCACACGACTTTGTCCTGTCCATATCTTTTAATTTAATCAAATTGCAAACCACACTTGGGTCATAGATAGAACATGAGAACTCCCCCCCCATTAAATCGGGTAAAAGATCATAGACCAAGGTCAAAGGTCATCTGAGGTCTATTGTAAATGGCTAAAATGGCATATTTCTCTCATTTTGCAAAGTTGAGTTTACCACCAAACATGGGTCATAGATAGAAAAATGTAGAACCTCTCATAATGTGAATAGAGTTAAATGTCACATACCAATGTCAAAAGGTCCTCTGAGGTCTTGTCAAAATGGCTACAAAATGTTTAATTTTCCCCTCATTTGAAAGTTGAAGTCCAATTGTAAGTTCACAATGTTTTTGCTTATCTGCCCTTATTATGAATGACAAGCCACTATTGTGTTATTGACTTCTGAAGGCCACAATATTATTTCAGTAAAAATCTGAAATCGAAATTTTTGAATGGCTATGATTATGTGATCACGTAGAGTCCACCCTCATTTACCAGCCGTCAGTTGTCCGGATCACTCCAATATCCAGCAATGGCCATCAATTTTCGTTAAATTTTTAAAAGGGTGTCACAATGGTTATGAGGTCGCTGAAATCAAGTCACACTTTGGGTAATTAAAGAAGTGCTATACACTGGAGATGTTGCTACTTCTTCTTAGGATATAGATTGTGTGCCATCAACCAATTCTAGCCATGTTCACTCGGTCAAAAAACTCCCAAGGGTTTTTGAAACTCTGGAGTTGAAAATTGATCCCAATTAATTTTACTTTTGCTCCAATTATTTCCACATGATGGCCGAAACTCTGAAATCATCCCCTTGACCATTAATCCTCTGCTTCTAATATCACAGTGTAGACTGGAAGTCAACAAGCTGTGGCCTTTTCGTGGCGTGATATTCGAACATGGGATTTGTTCAATAAATTTTTCGCAGTCTAATACATTTTTAATGTGAATAACACAAATATTTATAGGTTGGTTATGAGATTTTAAAAAAAATACCGACCCTAGTTGTTTTAATTAGCCTGTTCTAAAGCCAATCAATTTTTTGTTGTAGGCCATAATGATAATCCATCTGGGCCTGTCTTATAGTTGACTGCATTCACTCGTCAAAATTAATGCTGATTTCATTTCTGTGTGACCCATTTCTCTATCAAAAAACCTTTTAAGGGACCTACACTCTTGTTCAAAATTGTTGACTCACTTTTGCATATTTGTTCCCTCCCCCTCATTTCAATGTTGCATGCGCACTACACACTTGACAATCCTCGCACCATAATTTTAAATTTATTTTCAACACTGATTGGGAGGGGATGGGGAGGGGGAAAGAAATTTAGTTGACAATGCTTTCAAGCCTATTATCATCCTTCATAGTTCCAAGATTACCGGTGTTCCAAGGACTTATGAACACGATTGGTATCCAAAGGTCGAAAAAATCATGTACAAAATTCACAAAAACGCTCAAAACTCAAGACGGTTATAAGCTTAAGAACAGCCCATTTTTTTTCAGGAAATGAAGAATAACGCTACTATCTTTATCATGATTACACAAAGGTTAAACGAATTCTGTACGGTGAATTTTTAAACATTAAGTTTAAAAAAATTTATAAAAAAATAAACAATAAATACCATATACAGACAGATTGCAAGTTAAATACAACGAAAAAATACTGATTAAGCACATGCTAAAGCACAAAGACGGGCATTATACACACAGACACAGACGTCACAGTACAGCACATACGCACGCACTCGCCCCACACACACACACTACTCACGCACGCACACGCTCGTGCTCACCACACACACCTAAAACAGAAGATTTTCATATAGGCACGTTTGAACATCGAAAACTACTGAATAAAACATGACCAAAAGCACACAACAGTACATTCCAGTTAAACTCAATACGCGCGAAACACCACACTCACACTACGCAGCACAGCGCAGTGCCACCCCCACTACATACACACACTAACACCACACAAAATATACGTGCACATTCAACACGCAACACGCACATACACAACACACACAAAACACAAGGACGGTATACACGCACGTTTTGCTCTCTGAGATCAATTCCGAGAATAAGATAATAACTAATGGAGAATTTTATATCATTTTGCATTTGGTCTCTGAGGCGTGAGGGCTACGGCCATTACGAAACATTGCTGTAAGACAGAGTATAGACTCTTTCAAGATCTTAAACTTAAAACCAAAAGACAAAAAACTTCCACATGCCTCGTTGTTTGCAGAATTTGTTTTATAAATCCACTTTTGGGCAAATATATTTGTGAGGGATAACCAACGCGCACTATTTAAAATAATTAGTGCAGATTTATCCTTAAACCTCTTTTCATTGAGGAAGTTCTCTTTTCTATATGGCACTGCTTAAAGGCGGTGACCCTATCGAGAAACCTCGACAACCACACACTACCCATCAAAATAGAGAGAGTCTGATAATCAGCTAGAAAGTTCAAAAGTTTCGCCATCAGTATTATTATATATATATATAATATATATATATATATATATCTATAACACATTCCGAAAAAGAGTAAAAAAAACTCATATTTTTCATGATGGGAAGTGATTCGAACCCATACCAATGGATTCATAAACCAGAGTAACTACCACTAAACCAGAGTACCAACTCGATGAATGAAGACAATCAAAAAGATCTCAGTATTCTCTTTCCGATTATGTCATCTCAACGTCATTTTACATCAACCAATTCACTCTTTATGATTGCTACACTTTTCGGTCCACAACGGTTAACACGACTAATAGGATATAATAAAAAACTCGAAAAATTTCAAATAGACTCGAAATAAATGCAATTTCATCATCGGTCTATAGCAGAAAAGTCAAAGAATCATATATATTTTTTTTTTAATTCCTTCTTGGTAGACGTGGTTCCCAGATGATCTCTGATCGATAGCCCATTCATAGGGCTTAAGTTTACAACCAAACCATACAACGTGGCTATGTAGTGGCAATCCATTGGCTTGCAACCACTGCTTTCATTGAATTTCTTAAGTTCGAAATCCATATTGTGTTATTTTTTTTGTTCACACCAAATCACTCCGTAATAAGTTAGATATAAAATGATTAGAAAACTAGTTTAACTTTAAAATTTCGTATTGCTTTCAAAATAGTTTCGTCTCTGATGTCTGATAGAAACAACCGTCAGCTCACATACCATACCCCCAAACCCCACACGACCACCTGGTTTTCAACACAGAACAAAAATTCGATGCTATTTAATGCAAAACTATTATTAGCAAGTTTATATAAGTGAAGTTTATCTCTACATACAGTTGATTTGATCACGTTCAGTAGTTTATCCGTTTCTCTTTGGCTCGTTAATAATTTCTAGCATTTTTATTCATACTGTGTTCGGGCATATCCCCCCTCACAGCACTGCGCACAAATAATATCCTCGTCCCACTCACTGTGTGTCCGGCGTTTTAGCGTGTAGTGTGAGTATATATATGTGCTGAAGTCTATTAAATGGCAATTTCTTTAGTTGTAACCTTTTTGTTAACTAAAAGTTCCTTTAAAAATGGATGATTTTTTTTAAAATTAACTGAATATCGCATGTAAATGCCCAGAAATTGATTCTATTTACCAAACGGTACGTATCAATTTTGAGGGATTATACCAATCCCAAAAAGAGAAACAATTTCTTCTCCTGAAAAAATCATGTTCTTACTAAAGAAGCGTTTTTGAGTTATGCGCTTTGTTGTAAAATCTGTACAGATTTTTTTGACCGTTCGGATAAATCTTGTTCAACAATTGTTGGAACACTTTGTGCGGATTTGGTTCCCCGAAAAAGAACCCCTCATTTCAATGTTGCATGAGCACGACACCCTTGAAAGCATCTCGCACCATATTATTTTCACACTGATTGGGAGGGTATGGGGAGGGGAAAGAAAGGTTAATTTTGTTACAATGCGTTTCCAGCCTATTATCTCCTCCTCATAGCTAGCTGCCAATATTAACAGTTGTTCCAAGGACTTATGAACAAGAGTGTATATACTGTGAAAAGGTTATTTTGGCATGTTTTTTGTGTTCATACTTTTCATGGAGCAACAAGCAAAATGTGAATCTCCATCCTTGCAGAAAATATTTTGATGACTCAAGGGAATCTTTTTTGGGGGGTTTTGTTGAAACTATGAATTAAAAATACCACAAAGGGTTTTCATACTTTCAAAATTTGTTTAACATGAGTCCTTGAAATTCTCGCTTAAACGGTAATATAACATTCACACAGGCTTTCAAAGTGTTTTAAACAACTCGGATAAGGCAAAGATCTTGGGCAGGTTTGAGCTGAAGGCTAGAGACGTCCATAAGATGTATGTCAAGTCATGAAATCACAGGATTACTATTTGTATAAACAATGTGGCCGAATTTGCCGCGGTAGTGCTTTGGAGAAAAGATGTGTGTGATTAGAAGGTAGGGAAGCACTGTTTAATGGATGTCTGTCTGAGCATAAAAGTACCTTTTTTTCCATAAAAAAAAATATTGAATACTTTGATCAAATCCTTTCAAATGGTCCTTTATACTGTCTGAGCCAGGAGCTATCTTTCGCCCAGAGGACGACAAAAATAGGAAATATTGCATAATGAATAGCAGTGCTGCTCAAATATAGCGTATGCAAGTGTGCAATTGTGTGTCAAACCACTTTTCAATAATGGGAAGGGGCGAGACGTCGAGAGCAATTCATATTTTGTCTTTCATAAACCTCAAGAGACTTAACGAGAGGGAGTGGAAAGAGAAAAGAATGTGATAGTATTTAAATGAAATGGAACAAGATAGAAGTGGAGCAAGACAAATGGAGAAAAAAGAGAGCAAAGTGAAATTTTGAAGGAAAGAACAACCAAAAAATTAAGCAGATTTTAACCACTTTTGGCCAAAAAGTTGCCGATTTTTGGTTTGGGGGGGGGGGGGGGGGGGACTGGAGTGCAAGCGAAAAAAAATTGTTGGAAAATCCCCCCGGGCTACCATGATTGCCAAGCATGCTAAGCAGATGAAGAATCCTCCAAACTTGATGCAGATTTGAAACCTTATCACACGCAGAATGCCCCAGTACTCACATTCATATCAATATTATTATCATTATCATGTTCCTCGCGCACAAATCCATGTAGGGTGTACGATAATAACTTGACGGGCAGGTGACAGCTGATATAGTTTGCCTTCAAACAAATCTGATAAACTCTCCAATATTATGTATCGTCTTTTCAGTTCACTGTAGTTTTATTTGCACTCCTCTACTTTTCCTTTCCATGTTTTGCTTCCAAGCTAAAGTTAACCTGATTTTTTCTCAAAAAATTTAATATTAATTTTGTTACTTTGAAATCAGTATGGAGTATTCAATTTAGTATTGGATATTGAATCAAGATTGTTTGGGTATTCATTTGATGGGATAAAGCACATAATTGTATATGTTTAAATTGCAAAAAAAAATTATGTTAGGGGAATCCAAATTTGCCCTAAAAATCAAAGAAAATGTCGCAGGAAATTCGCCTTAAGCCAATTAAGGAAAGTAATAATAGTAATAATAAAACTAATCTTATGATGGTGCTATTAAAAATATTAAGGTGTTGGCATCATGATTTAAATGGGGCCGAGAATTCTTTAAAATTTTGATATTATAGTACATTCATTTGTGCTGCGAACAAATTGAACTAAAATATGGCTTTACAGATTGTTTTTGCGAAAAAAAGCACTTAAAAAGTACATTGTTTTGCTAAATATTTTAAACAACACAACAACCCACCCATGACCACCTTTTAGGTCACATGGGAAAAGTTGAGTTATCCACTGACCTTTGTCCACCCTGGGGCCACCAGTGCCCAAAAAGGGGCCGAAGTTTTCCTGATTTTCCCATATGTTTAGGTCTAGTGGGTGCCCTGACCCCCCATACCAGCTACAGGATTCCGAATACAGAAATATAAAAATGGTGTCACGTATAGTTTCCTGAAAATCATTGAAAAAGGGACAATTTTCGAGGGAAAAAATTTCCGTTTCACTAGAGGACGATGCGTCTCGCGTATTTACGCCTATTATGTGACGCAGCAAAACAAAAAATGGGTGCGTGAAAGGTGAGACGTGTAATTAATCAGGCACGTTCTTAGACAAGTCTCGCAACATCAGAGTTCTACGCGATTTTACGAGCGCTTTACAATTCGCGTAAACGCAGAGGTGCGACAAAATCGCTCATGAATTTTTGCGACGCTTAAATGCAAGCGAATGCAGCTTGTTCATCTCCGAGTTTATTAAAGTTGGCTTGCGCGTACTCCTTAAAACCAATCGTATGCCAACACTTAATGGGGAGCGTAGCCCACTGTTTTTAGGGGATTAGTATGGTGCTGGATGGTGTTGGTGCTAATTCCTGGTGGGACCACTTACAAGGATTAGTTCTGGTACTAAATTCTGGATTTCAATCTTGTACAAGAGCTAGTGATTAAAATTGGACTCGGCTCCCCATGGTTCATTGGCCTTGGAAAATGAATTATGATAATACCCCTTCCTTCGGAGGAGATGTTCAGCCTTCGGTCCCATGTTTTGAAAAGAGTAGAGTAATTACCCGGGCTATCCCAATTCATCCTGTAAATGGACCCCAAAGGAAATACGCTTCATTAGAGGCTTTTTTTGGGGTATCCCAGGACATTGTCTGAATAAATCAAATGAAAAAATAAAATAATTAAGTGCTTAAAGGTGCGTGTTACGATTATGTCATTGTGTTCTCTACATTATATGAGAGCTTGGGCACTTGCACGTATGCCCATCAAGTTACCGTGGGGAACAAGCTTGCGGTTTGACGGTAGATGCAATAATGCATTGCAATGACCTATTCAATACTGTGCTATAATTGATGGGTTAACCACTAAAACGGCGGTTTTTCGTTTATATCTTGAGAATGAAAGGGATTTGAGGGCGGAAATTTCAGGAGACAATGAGAAAAATACGACCTTTCATATGATATCAAAATCGAACTACTTCTGGGGGTCCTAAAGACGATGGAACACGCACCTTAATGACAGAATGCCTAATTAAATAAAGATTTTATTTCAACAGGGGATGACAATCAATAAATAAAACTATGACAAAAATTAAAAAACTGAAACACAAACATACACAAATATTGATATTTATTATTTCATCATAGGAAACCATATCACCCCTATATCATATAATAATTATATCTGTTGTAACATGTGACAAGCCAGAGGACAGGTGGACAAACTTTGTCTTCAAAAGCTGCTAATATATTAATTTGTTTTCCTTGCCTTCAAGTTGGAGACCCCAGAAATGGTCAGCCCGAGGTATTACCTAACCAACAAATATACACATAACTGTAATACATGCGAAAATTAGAGAAAAACAATAATTATAGTGCGTCACTATAAAGATGGAAACGGACCTTGAGTTAACGTTTGTTGAATTAAGACAAGGTCATGCTGCCATCCAAAAAGTTTGTTTGTCGTAACCATACCCGGGCCACCCAACCAACAACCAACCAACCACCAAACAACAACACAAACAAACATCAAAACAATAAAAAAAATCAAATCTTTAGGCCAATAGCACAAATAAATCTGCCAACCAACCCATGATTTTTTTCAATAAACAATGTATTTTAAAAAAGTAAATACAAACAACACAAAGATAAAGAACATCAAAACAAGCAAAAAGTAAAATAAAAGGTCTTTGGAATATGTCATTGAAAAAAAAAAGCTTTAAAATAGTTAGCATTAGTTTTCATTTTAGAGTAAAAAGGGTTAGTGAAGTTCATTTAAAAAAAAATGACAACCAACCGTTGAGTTAAGATTTTCCTTGGTTTTGAGGCAAAGCAAGCAACATATGTTTAAGGGGACCCTTTACTCTTTGGGCATGAACCAGCAACTATAGAGGCCCTCTGAGATTAAAAATGTTCATTATTTCATCCCCAAAACTCTAACAAAATTATTGCATTTGTGACCACAAGCAGAATTAGCATAAAAATGCATTCAAGTGAGTCAAAGCTGATTTTATTGGGTATGTTCCCCGCCGAACGAGTCGGAAATGGGGACTATAAAATGAGTACCGTCCGTTCTCGGTTCGTTCGTCCGTCGTCCATCCGTGATAAAAATGGTAACCCATGTTGTATACATTTATCTGGATCAGTTCCGGTAAGGGCAACAATGAGTATCTGGTGGAAAGAAGCGGGTTGATGAGTTCCGACCTGATTAGATTTTGGGAGAGTAATGGTGTAAAAATATTGCTAATTAAGTATATCATTGCATAATTATGAAAATGTTTCCTGACAGCCTGTGTACAAGTTTTCTGGAGTTCCGAAGGCGTATAATGAGGATAGCGGATGAAGAGGTTCTTCGACCTGATTAGATTTTGGGTTATTTTGGGCAAATTGAGTATGCAATGAGCTTAATTAATATGTAAAAAATCAGTGTATTGGTAATTGACTATATTTTTGGACACTGTACATTGGATATTCAAAATTCTTGTGTGGCTGGAAAGGCCTATCATGGCCACACTTTTTTGCAAGGGGAAAGTTGTGATAAATGCGGCCAGCGGCTTAGGTATGCAAATGAGTAATTAACATATGCGCAATTGTTGTATTATCTTCTGAAACGTTACGTCGGATATGCAAAATCCCTTCGCTACATGAGACTACTATGCCATAGGGGTGGTGGGGAAGGGGTTAGGTATTGGGGTGTGTTGGGGAGGGGGTGGGGTTGTTGGGTTGAAGTGGGGGCGAGGGATGGTGAGGCGAGGGTCTCTGCGTCGGGAAGTGTGTGGGGAGGAGGTGCAGGGTGTTGTGGGAAGGGGGGAGGGTGTTTGAGGGGGGGTGTGGAGGGGTAGTGGCAGTGCCTGTTGAGGTCGTGGGGGTGGGGAAGGGGGGAGGAGGGTACGGGTATTGGGGTGGGGCTGGGGTGTTGCGGGGAGGTGGGGGTTGAGGGGTGGTAAGGAGGGGGTTAGGGTGGGTATTGCAGGAGTATGGGGAGGGGGTGGGGGTGGTGTTGGGGAGTTGGGTTGTGTTAGGGAGGGGGTGGGAGTTGCGGGGGGGTTGGGGTGGGTGTTGCGGGGTGTTGGGGTGAGGTTGTGGTGTGTGCGGGGTGTTGGGAGGGGGTGGGGTTTTGCAGGGTGTTGGGGAGGGGGTGGGTGTTGTTGCATTTATCGATGTTTGAATGATCGCGACATTCGGCGGGGGACATATTTACGCATGAGTGTTAAATTACGAGTTCGACTTGTTTATTGGGGATTTATTGTTGTAATTGGGCCAAGCAGAGACTGGTATAAGAAAAACTTAAAGGCTGGCAGGCCTGTATCTATTTTTATTGCTTAATCAGAGGTTATATCATATAACATTTAAAGAGATTAGCAGCGATATTGCGAGAGAATCGAAAAATTTTGGAAATGCATTTTTTTAAACTTACAAATCCGGTATAAGTGTGTACAATTCCACATAACTGCTTTAATGTAGAAACAAATTACCAAATAGTGAAAAAAATGAGGTATTTGAGGAAATTTGTTATACCGTCTCCCGCAAAAAGACATACAGCGATGGCATCTCAAAATCTACACTAAACAGCTGATTGTGGATTACACCTGGTACAGAATACACGAAGATGAATAATGTTTGTGTTTGAGGTCAAACTGTATTGATCATGGTGCACAATTTCACGCTTAAAATCTGTGATATTCACCAGGAAAGGCTTTTTTGATCTCAAGTAGGGATTTTATACGCATGTATAGAAATTACAGAATCAGAATACTGCCTTGTCTTTAATACACAGATTTCAAGCCAACCACTTGCAGGTTATGTTCGCATATCCATGCCAGTAACAAAAATACAAAAATATGAATTTTGATGATTTGTTTCAATGTTTTGGATTAGAAAATTGCTGCTTATCTCTTTAAATGAGCCAATAAGAGATGCTATGCTATGAGAAAGGTGTTTTACCTCGGGGTTAGCTAGTGACTTTTTTCAGCACTCTAGGGGGTACCTACCTCAGCAAATTTGAAATTTATTTTTCCAATTTCAAGCAGAATTTATATTCTAGGTGTTTTGAAATAATGCTGAAATAGATTTCATTTGTTAAAACTAACTGTGAGTGATGCACTTATTTTTCTACTCCTTAGTTTGGTGATGAAGAAATAATGTATTATTAAAAATAAATGTACGTACTCTGTATCACATCCAAAAAAATTTAAACAAAATGCTTTTAGTCAACACACTGCCACTCTAGCTGCACAGTCATAAATATTATCATCACCACAACAAACGTACCATTGCAAATGCGTGTTTGAACTAGAGGCAGAAAACATTAATTAGGAACACTACGATTAGGGGAGGATTGGGCATGTTGTACTCTTGCCTCATCAGTCGTGATATATAGACAATTACACATCGGGGTTTGGGTCGGATATTTTTACACTCGAGCCATTGACTCGCAATTTACCAAGCAGTTTTTTTTCACATGTTGATAGCGTAAATCAGGACAGGATTGGCTTAATTAAAAAACAGCCCGAAGATGGTAATGCGAGTGAACGACCTGACATACTTGTCGTTTTCACTTTGTAACAGTTTAATGCATTTTCTCCCTTGTTTAGGTAAAAAAATGAGCATAGTTTTGATAATGCAGGTGTTTTACCAGCTATCTACCTTGGATGTTATTTGTCAAATCTTAGAAGAACATGTCATGGAGGCTTAAAATAGCTTATGACTCAACATCATCAAATCCATGAGATGAAATCTGATCTGGAGCGACACCCCTCCAGTGGGTGTGGTGTAATTTAGGTGATGTGGTTACCATGGTAACTGGTTTGATATTTAAAATGCACACATCTCATCAGTTGAAATTTGTTTTCAGTTGATTAATTTTAAAGGAACCCCAGCTGATTTCTACATCTGCATTTCATAGGAAAATTTGAATTTGACAGTATTGTGAAGAGTAATTGTGATTGCACAGATTAGTGTGCAAATTATTTCCAGTAATCGTAAACAGCTCCTGTTTTAGCTTGTAGCATCATAATGGGATGGGAGTCAGCCAAAATATTTTGCAGATGAGATGTAAAAAATAGGCCTACGAGGTTTCAAATGATGCCCAAATCTTAGGTGGGATCGAGGCTGATGATTATTCAGTGCTCCTTTAAAGGAATTTTGCGATCTACAACCTTAACTTGTCATTGGCTTACCCCACATAACTTCACTATCTCAATCATTCCTTTAAGCCATTTGCACATGGCAAAACACATACAATTTTTGTTTCATTCGTTGCAGATTGGCACATAAGGATTACTTTGGTAGTAGGCCTATG
>JAMKCH010001398.1:0-38015 GCA_023653785.1 Ophioderma brevispina
TTCTGCCATTTGGGCGAAACAAATGTGAAGATACCGTAACCGGGGTTGGCGTCGAAGTCGATTGATGGGGGCAGTGGTTTCTATTACCACCTCTACTACCCATTATTGAAAAGTGCAGCATTCTGATGGGTCCGTTTACTGCCCATGATTCTGCAATAATGAGCCTTTAATGCATTTTCCTATCATTTATTTTCATTCATCGGCATACAAAATACACATAAATTTGGCATTTCCTTAGAAACCTAAACGAACACACTAAACCCACAAACTAAACATTAATAAGTTGTTTTTAGTTAATAGACAGAAATAAAGGTTTTGTAGTATCATCTTTGGGCTCATAAAGTATCCTGGGGCGAAAAAAATAAAATAATGTGGGGGCGCCATTATTTAGTTTTTTCCGACTTCGGACACATTATTCGCCTATAATAATACTCATTGGCCCTTCATTTTGATTAGTTCATTTGTTTTAATCTTGTCACTGTGCATGGCTCTAAAAGTTATATATTGTGATTAAAACTAGTCTTTTTCATTCATTTGGGGCCAAAACCCACCTGAAAATCCAATATTCCTACTTTTTTTTTTAAATGTGCAAAATTTTCATTTTTTTTCATTTTATTAATACTCTGTGTGTCTGTGAAATGACCAATTTTGCCAACTTGTTATCTTTGACGTCATTGTGACGCCATACTAGGTATGTTGGAAGCATATAAAACGGAGGACCGAACTATCAACTGGTAACCGAACATGGAAATCATCTATTGCTTTATAATAATGAATTCTCAGGTTGTTTACACCACCCCACTCCTTATCAACCGGTTTAAAAATACACTTGGTAAACATATTGTGAAAGTTTGATGTTAACTGGAATTGCTGTAAACCAATTACTTACTAATGCAATCATTTAAAAAAAAACTCGCCTTTCATGAAAAAGTGATATTTTCTTTGGAAGTTGTTTTGCATAAGCGTTAGTGCCCTCTAAATTCTAATTCTTTAGATTATGTTAGATTTAACTATTGAGTATATTGCCCCTTTAACTGTGTGATTCTATTCATTGTGGTATATAGTAAAAGCGTGTACATTACTACTTTAAAAGATGGGAACTATATATGTAATTGGTCCCCGCCCGAAACAACGTTCGGACGGGGACCATAAATGTTCCTTTTCCGTCGTGTGTCCCCCGTTTGTCCGTATGTCCTTATGTCTGTGAGAAAAAAAAATGTTAACCGGGAATGTCTGTTATAAAAATGTTAACCTATGTGCTGGATCTTTGAAACCGTATAATCGGACACACAAAATTCTGGGCCTTCGCCTACCATGAAAGTCCATCATGGCATGCAATCGTTTTTTTTGCAATTTGAAAATGCGTGATACATGCGGGGTAGTATGCAAATGAGCTAATTATATGCGTATAATCTTTAATTGCTAAACCGTACATCGAACACACAAAATTCCTCGCTCATGCTATTCCGTCATGGCATGCATCGTTTTTTGCAATTTGAAAGTAAGGGGGGGGGGGGGGGGGGGGGGGGGGGGGGGGGGGTGTGAATATTTGCGGCTTAGGTATGGCAAATGAGCTAAATATGCGTAATGCTGTATCTCTGAAATGTACATCGGATCGGCAAAATTCCTTCAGCTCATGAGACTATGCTATGGGAGTGTGAGGTGTTGGGGCTGGGGTTGGGTTTGGGGGGGGGGGGTGGTTTTGGCAGGTGTTGGGGAGGGGTTGGGTATTGCGGGGCGTGGGGAGGGAGGTTTGGGTATTGTGGGGTGTTTTGGGAGGGGGTGGGGTGTTGCGGGGTGTTGGGAAAGGGGAGCCGTGTTAGAGGGTCATTGGAGTAGGGTAAGTTTTTGAGGGGTGTTCAGGAGGGGAACTGGTGTTTTGCAGGGGGTGTTGGGGATGAGGGTGGGGTGTTGGGATAGTGAGGGGGTGGAGTGTTGCTGGGTAGGTGGGGAAGGGGTAAGGGTGTTTAAGTTGATTTATCGCATGTTAGTGAACGCAACACATTAACGGCGGGGACATATACATTTTACGCATCTCGTAAATACGGTTCCCTTTGTTAGAAATTTAGAAACGAGAAATATGGTGTTATAAAGTTATTAGCCCACTTTTATACTCCAAAAACCTTTTGAGTTATGAACATTCAGTTAATTTTAATCTTTTTCTGAGCTCAATTTTGAAAAGTCTAGCCATATTTATGTGTTTGTCAACATGCATACTATTTATTAATTTTTATTCACAGCACTACAATGTTTTGTGTTTCCTTCTAACGTATTTACACCTGAAAATTTTATGTTTTTTCTGCAAAAATGAGTTAACATTTGGTGACTATTAAAAATTAAATTTATGGAGCCGAATTTATGTAAAGGTTGTAACTTCGTTGGTCATCGTGGTCAGTCTTGCTATATTTTACAACGCAGATAATGCAACAGTGAATGTTTCCCCATTTTAACCGCTTTACTGAAGTCGTTTGTATACAAATTTTGCACTGTAATGTAGCATAAACACAATGCAATAGACATTGGTCCGTCGTCGTCGCGTCGTCGTCGTCATCGTCATCATCAGCGTCGTCGTCATCGTCATCAGCAGTCTTCATGTCGTCATCATCGTCGTCATCATCGTCATGTTCGTCATCATCATCATCATCATCATAATCATCATCATCATCATAATCCTCATCATCACCACTCCCGATCAGGATCTCATTATTGGTCGTCAAGTTCGATGTTGCCTTATTTCATCGTTTTGCCACCATCATCACCGCCATTCGTTATTCTTATCATCGGGCCTCATCGCATCATCTTTTAAAATATAAAACCTGTAGCTATAGTAATCTACCAATACCAACATTCGCCAATCAACTGGTTTCATGCAGTCGAATACTATTCGACTCCTTATAACACAGCCAATCAAACATTTGGGTTTTGGCAACTGTCCAATCACTCAGTGGCCATTTTGAATAAGAAAACAGTTGTTTTCTTAGTATTTAATACTGGCGTCAGTTAGTAACCATTCAAGTCTTTAACATACTCCACTTACATAACCATTTCCTTTTATTTCATTTAATTCACGCTTCATAAGTAACTCAGACTATTAAAACGCCGTTTTCTTCAGAACTAGCATTTAGCTGATTCGACAGTATGTCAGAACCCCCGACGATATTATTATAACACCATACGGCACTTGCAGTTAAATTTGCCCCAACTTTCATGATCCTAATAAGCTTTTCAACTGATGTACTTAATTTGTAGATGGAACCAAGTAGTTATAAAGGAAGTAATTGTTGGGGGTCATAGTCACTAGAGGTCATTCATGTCATGACCCAAGACGGTTTTACCCTATTCTCTTAATCAGATGACCTATTTGGGACCTATTTTTAATGATTTGCCATTCTATTTTTGACCCACCACGTATTTAACTACACTTCATGTGGATCTCTCAGAAACCCGAACCTGATAACGATGTAATGGTGTGTTTCAAATTCGGCTGGCATCAAAAACACCAAATTATATGTTTGCTCTAGATACATAGCCCTAGAATTACGTGCTTTTATGAGCAAAGCGATGGCTGCCTGAGGGACAACATCTCAGAGTCAACTCTAAACCCTTGTCATAGCGGGTTGCTAATAGAAATATCTTTGAAATATTCTGGTTTCGTTACTATGAGAGAATTCTCTTTACTACAAAATAGATTTTTTATGATCTATGATTGTTTGCCCGTGCAGATGGTTAGTGTTACAAATATTGGAGCCACTTTTTTGATAGGAAAGCACCTTTTTTGAAATAGTCACCAAAATTGATTAAAAGTCAACTCCTGCGAGCCTAAATTTTTTTAAATCTTAATTCTCACTCCCAGGGGAAAAAAAGAACAAATGGGATGGTAAAAGTTACCAATTTTGGGTGTTTGTAGACAATTAAATTTGAAACACAGCAGCAGTGCATCTTTGTGTGCCATTCAGTAAGAACTCAGTTGCTGATCATGCTGCTCAGTAAGAATTCCATTAGAACCCCAGTTGCTGATCCGTGCCACTCGGTATAAACCCCTCGGATTCTCAGTTGCCGATCCATGCTGCTCAGTAAGAAAACCGTTGGAACTGCAGTTGCCAATCCATGCCACTCGGAACCTGTCAGAGCCCCAGTTGCTGATCAGTGCCACTTAGTAAGACACCCCTCAGTACCCCATTTGGGGTTATTGAAGTTACATCAAACTTAGCATTTTTAGGCTTTATGGGTTCTATCTTTCTCGAATCACACAGAAAAAGAAAAACATGTTGAAAATTGTCTTGCCAAAGTATACATGTTATCATCAGAGGTGATTTACACCAGTTCCATAATGCATTGCAGTGAATGCATATTTCATTGTGCAACTAGCACATTGGTACTTAAAAAATGTTTATATCATCTGAACCTTTGGCCTAAAGTATAGTATGTGTATCTAATCTTTGTGCAGATTGGATCTACTCTGGAAGAATTTGTAATTAGTCTTCTGTCTCAATGAGGTTGGAAGGCTATTTAATTAAAATACCCTGTGTCCTAAACAAGAATTTTATTTCAATCCAAAGAACTAGGGTGAAAGTTGCAAAGTATGGGCAAGTTCTCAAAGTGGGGATACATCGGGCTGTGTGCTGCCCACTGATGTTCACCAGAGCAATGCACATGAGAACTTCCACAGCAGTGAACATTGATTGATTTTGGTATGTTTCTGTCCGTGAACGCAACAGAAAGCCAAACGCCGGTGGCGTATGGGGCACCGTGAAGGAACATTTGGTTATAACATTAAAGCGCACCATCAGAATCAACTGAAATTTTTTTAGAAGAAATGTTTTTCTTTCTCCGAGAAAACAAGGGGTTGGATCACAAAATGCACCTTTAAGAAGAATTTTTAAGAGCCCAAAAACACTTTAAGATCCTGTCAAAAAATTATTAAGCACTATGCTTTCTCTGTTGAGACACAACTAGTGAATAACTCATTTTTTTGGTTGTGTTATGACCTAGATCCTGTTTGTACCCAGCCTGAGTCATGTGATTTGGTGTTGAAAAGTGTACCTTCCAATCCCCATGCATTTATATGTGATTGTTCCACACTCCTCTGTTTTATCATCCTTTGTTTTATCATCCTTTGGATATTATATTTTTTCACGTGACAGGTTCCTACTCCTACTACGCAAGCCGAACTGCAATACAGGGTAAAGTGATAGCGACAATACTTGGCGATAGTGGGAGAACACTTAAAAAAACGCACCAATGTCTCGAGTATGGTAGTGCTAGCAGGTTTTTTTAACCCATGCACCTTGAGTCCAGATATATGTATTCCTTCCACTTCAGTTACGAAGGTGTACAAACTATTGTGTAAGGCTATTAAGGGATGACCCGATTTAAGTATATAAAGTTTTTGTTGTATATAATAGAATGGCTGTCACCCAAAAATGCCATCTGTGAAGTTTCGCGCTGATATTTCAATCCATTTTGATGCGAGAGCTAAAACTTGATTTTGTAAGCCCACAGACTACTGTGTAAAATAATATTTGGTCGCACCGAAATGGAGCACATTTTCACTCATCACTTCCAAACCAAACATCCTTTAGCCCTAAAATTCACAGTACATGATAAAAATAGAAGCTTTCTTCAGATTACCAACCTGTTGACTAGTCCAACAAACTCTGGGGTCCCTGGGGACAAGGCTATTAGCATCAGATCATGGACGTTTACAATTTTGGCTCTTCAAATCTGTAATAAACTATCTGCTACTCCTCGTAATAGCAGTACCGGTTAATGCTAAACATGTTGGGATATGCAAGGGGGGATGTTAAGGTTTTTTTATTATAATTGACCTGTTTTCTTAAGAGGGGTTGTAATGGATTGATAACAGTTTATATTTTGTAACCAGATAAGGCAAAATAATTTTCTTTCTTTTTCTGCAAGCAAGAACATTGCACCAAAAAATCTCTTTAGATTTTCACTTGGTCCTCCTTTAAATATGCATATAAAGAAATAATTTAGTGTATTATTTCCTTGCAAGTTCCCCCTCTCTTACAATAACCAAATGTCTCCCTTAAAAAAATCTAATTAGCAAAGTGAGTAGCAATCAAACAAAAGCAAAAACAAGAATTGAAATTCAGAAGAGAAATGATATTGCCGATGTAACCAAACCAAGCCAGGGGGGGGGGATGGTGTGAGAGCCATTGAGTGGCAAATCTTGCCTTGAAGAAAGTTTTGCATAAGAGTTTGCATGAAAGGCAACATGCTTGGGAGTCAAAATAGAAGGAAGGAAGCCCCTATGCTGGGGAAAAAGGTCAAGTATCAATAATATCAAACATTTGTCAGTCGATGCGACAGATGAATTGTGTGTGTAATATCAAACACCCGGCATTATGTATACTTTAACTTGCGTCTTCCAAGGTAGAGCTCAAATCATTTCATCAATAAAGAAGTGTAGAGGTGATCTGTGGGAGGGAATTTGCACTGGGTTGAATCAGCTGTCCTTGAGTAGATAACAAATGGAAGTGTTATCCTCATGTACAGTGGGATCACTATGGTGGCAGTCTAAAGTGGAGGGCAAATTCTGGGCTGTAGTGCAAATAAAGAACTTTGTCACTGGATGACCGTGTTAAGGTAAAAGTTGGAAGTACGACAGGGATCTTATCATGTATGCATTTTTGGTGTCATTTGCTAAAATGGGGGGATTTAACATTTCAGAATAAACGCAAAATGAGCACTTTTTTTAGGGTGAGAACTCAAGCAAAATGGGATGTTCCTCGCTGCTAGAAAAGCGTTACACAAGAAATCGAAAAGTATAGGTGCTTGAAGTCTAAAAGAAGGGTGCTTTTGTATCCAAGAAAAGTCAAGCACCAGACATGTTCAGCAACGTGGATACTATGAAATAAATTTCAGACAATATAATACACACGGTACTTCTTTCCATTTCACGTCAGCACGCGGTTGTTTCTAACGTCGGTGGAACAGCATTACGTTTGCTCAATTTTAAGTTGTCAGCAAGATTTTGGCAGCGAAGCATGTAATGAGTTGAGCTTTGTGAACATGAGTGTTCAATGTTCTAACAAGTTGTGTCTTGGGAATAGCACATGCCGTGGTGTGGTACTCCTTGTAAATTACGGCACAGCTAAAGTGATCTCGGCACTTGTCATCGTGACGGTGCTAGGCCACGTGAAACACAACGGGAGAATGGCAGGTTTGAAGGCAGATTGAAAAATGGACAAATTGGATGCGAGCTTGTGTAGCTGTGTGGGTGTGGAATTACAACTCTACCTGATTTCTGAGGTATCTGCTAAACGTCATTTTGTGTTTGATGTGTCACTTTATGGTTGTTTAATTTTTTGTTGTGGCTTTTTGAGTGTATGTGTGACTTCAGTCTTTTGCAGGAGTTTTTTTTTTTTTTTTTTTTTTGATGTTTGGTTGTTGATTCTGATTGCTTAAAAATAGAAAATGTTCCACTTGTTACAAATATGTTTAAAAAAAAGTTCTGGAAATGTGAAAAGTGACTAGTTGGGTACCTGATAGTCTGCTTACGGAGTAGTAGTTGCTTATAGAGACTGGAAAAGTTCATGGAATTAGGAAAAGTGATGGAATTTATATCTTTTTTTTGGACAGGGACATTTTCCAGCGAAAATGGTCAAACAGTTAATGCTTTGTTTTTTTAAAATTTTCAGTGAGAATTTAGGAATCAGTTAATGAGAGGTGGTGACGTAAAAAAAAAAAGATGAGGAACGGCCGTTTGCGTCCAAAGTGATGTTTGCAGGCTTTTTTAATTTGCTTTTAAAGCCAATTCCATGCTTATCTGGAAAATGTGGTCTTTTGTAGAACATTAAAAAAGTCAGGTGAATTTTTAATTTTGGGGATGGGGGGGAAAACGGTTATGAATCCTGCGTTCATTGGTCCCAACCGTGTCCTTCTTTCTGTCTAAAATAGGCAATTTTCCTTTGACCAGGAAAGAGGGCACCTACTAAATAGAATGTCTATGAAATCGGTGACCTTTAGATGTTTTTTTAAATGCTGCGGATAACGTTTAATAACATTTTTGTAGCATTTTGTAGCTGAAAACTTGCAGAAAGCTATATTTGGCTCTAGTGTTCATTGCTCCTGTTCGAGCAAAAAAAAAAAAAAAAAAAAAAGTTTTGTGGTCATGTTTTCAAGGGGTCATTTTGGGGTCAAAGGTCATCCAGGGGTCGTTATTGGGTTACTTGGCCATGCTTTGATGTATGGATATGAGTTTTGGTATGGTGGTAGAGTTAGTTACAACAAGGTCATCAGGGGTCATGCAAGGTCAAATGGGGTAAACTTCATCCAGGCGAAACTTGGTGGGTGGGATCGATTGTTAATGATGAAAATTTTAAAGGTCATGACAAGGTCATCGGGGGTCATTAAAGGTCAAAGGAACCGCAAACCCGAGGACCGCCTAGTACAATAATATTTAAGATAAACCACCGGTCCAGAACTCTTATGGTATGCACAGAATGCCCTTTTATGGCCCATATGCCCTTTGGACCTCCAATGACCCTACTTGACCATTGACCCCAAAATATCAAAACATTCTTCCAAGTTACTAGTAAGTTGTATAGCCACCAAACTTGCTCAAGATAACCACTGGCCAAGACCCATGGGCTATTTGTCAATTGACCTGTGATGACCCTACATGACCTATGACCCCACAACTACGCATTCCTTAACCATCCCAATTGATGGATTACTGCATCATTGATGCACTCGTTTAAAATTTTCAGTGAGAATTTAGATTACAGTTAATGAGAGTGTGACGTAAAAAAAAAAAAAAGATGAGAAAGCCCTGTTTGGTCCAAAGTGATGTTTGCAGGCTTTTTTAATTTGCTAAAGCCCAAATTCCATGCTTATCTGGAAATGTGGTCTTTTGTAGAAACTTAAAAAAGTCACTGAATTTTTAATTTCTGGGGAAATGAGTTTATGAATCCTGCAGTCTTATCTGGCCCAACCGTGTCCTTCTATTCTTGTCTAAATAGGCAATTTACTTTGACCAGGTAAAGAGGGCACCTAACTAAAATAGAATTTCTCATGAAATCGGTGACCTTTAGCTGTTTAAATGCTGCGATAAGTTTAATAACATTTTTGTAGCATTTTGAGCTGAAACTTCAGAAGCTATATTTGGCTCTTAGTGTTCCTTGCTCCCATTCTAGCAAAGCTCCTAAAGGGCAACAGAGTACAGCCCTGACACACAATCTTTTCAAATATCAAAGGGAACACTCAATGTTTAGTGTTTACATCAGTTACAGGTTTGATGGCATTTAAAAGGGTGGTTTTAATGAAATCGTTATGAACTAAAGAAAAACCGATAGGTTGTTTCCACGGCTGTTTCTCTATTTTTGCTTCCAACATGAAGGTTACAGCGAGATGTAAATTATCACCATGGCATACATATCAGATACAAATCTGCGGTATTGATTTGCCCGAGACGACAGTTTTGAAGACGTGGACATATCACAAAATTGAATTCAGCGAGATGTTTTCGAGCTAAATATAGACATGGTTGAACGTCTTCTAACTGATGTGTCGATGTCGCTTTTCCTGTCCATAAAAGAGATCCCAAAATTGTGTGTGTAATTGAAGAATAATGGTGGGAGATAGGGAAAGGGAGGAAATGACAACCCGACTCTGATTGAAGGAATGACTAGTTACGGTGAATCTCCCGGGGGTTGATTTTAAAACGTTTTGATGTGAGGGGGAAGTGCATGTATTGTAAAGATTGACCACAGATCCTTTATGAATTTAGTGACATTGATGAGATACCGGTTGATTAAATTTGGGGCTTATAAGAGGTATGAAATTTGATCGTGAGAAGGTTTTAAATTTTTACCTGTGAAATGGTTCACAGTAATTTATAGTTCACTTATAAAATTTAGAGGGGGAAGCCTTCATTTGAACTACAGCATTGTAGATCATTTTTGTGTCGCCTGCCCTAAGGCAGGAAGACACATAGGGATCACTTTGTCCACTGTAGTTGTCTGTTGTTGTTGTTGATGATGATGTCTGTTGATGTCTGTTGTGAAAAAGGGTTAACATTGCATGTAATATCCACATACTTTGATGGATTTAAACCAAACCTGGGTCACAGGTTGCAACATGGCATCCCCCACTTGTTAATGATGTCAAAGGTCATATGTCAAGGTCAAAGGTCACATGCCAAGGTCAAAAGTCATGTGAGGTCAAGTTGTAAAATGGGCTGAAAATGTAAAATTGACCTCATTTGAAAAAGTTGAAGTTCAATTGGAACCAAACTTGAATGATATGTGCAACATGGGATCCCTCATTTGTTGATGAGGTCAAAGGTCACATATCAAGGTCAAAGGTTAATGTTAGGCCCTTATCGGTTCACTAACCGCGATGGCAGTCGATGGCAGCGTCCAGGACCGATGTATTTTTTTCTGGAATATAAAACCAACTGAACATCATTGTAGCCTTAATTGCTAAAAAAAAGTGCTACTTTATTCCAAACCATAAAAAGAATGGAGGAGCAGATTCCTGGAAATAAATAGACCATAACTTAGGGGTACACATTAATGGAAGGAGAGACAATTAAAACAACCTTTCTTTCAATTCCTTACCTGGCAAGCCTAGATAACAGAATATCCGCCTTAACATGCTTCACACAAAACTGAATATTAAAAATTAAAGTGAGCAATGTTACATTCTTAAATCAAATCAACCCAAAATAATGACACTAGTTGTTGCTAAAACAATCGCTGGTCAAACCTCACCTCCAAAATGTCTAAGAATGTTTGGCGTTCAAATGCAAAATCACTAATGAATGCACAAACACCTAAACAAATAATATAATATTTTTTTGTTTAAATATTGAAACAATGCCATTACACAGTGTTCATGGTGTTGTGTGGCAGCCATGAAAAGCGCTAGAGCACAGACATCAGAGAAACCATGATACCGAAACAGCATTAGCTACAACTCATGCGCAAATGAACTCATTTCACTTAAAACAAACTAAATCAGTCATAAACAGATTTCCAACTTTACAAGTGCGTTTCAATGGGGAGGAGGTTTAATGCAGTGATATGTTTTTTGGGGCGAGGGTAGCCTCCGGGCTACCCGCTCTATTCGCTTGGGTTTTGCCTCCTTTTCAATAGCATGTTGCAGAAAATAGTCGTGCCGATTAAAATCCTCTAACAATCACATTATGTAGTTTTAATTAAATGTTGTGCAATATTAAACGTCATATTTATATGTACTCAATAAGATAGGCCCAGCGAAAACATGACCGTACATTTTACAAAAGAATTAATGTTCAACGAGTAGAATACAAAGCGATCACACTTCCACACATGCTGCCGTCGTGAGCGGATTGCAATAAAAACACGACGAGGGTACACTAAAATAAACAACATGAATATAGGGGCGTAACAGGCAACAGGGGATTGCGGCCAAGAATCCCAAATTTAGACATCGGCATTGGCTTAACACGTAAAAAACGAAATATTGACGAAAAATTAGAAATTAGTATATAATTATTTTTGTCACGATAATTTATTTGTAATTTTTTTACAGTTATTTGCTGGTTAACAGCGTCTTTAAATCGTTATGAAGTGCCTTGAATTACGATAGGATATGAAGTTTATTGATCTTGATACGATCGGGCCTTCACCACCAAACCCCATCTGTAAAGTTCGGCACCAATATTAAAATTCCATTTGGCTGTGAGAACTAAAAACGTGATTTTGTAAGCCCTATAGAGTACTGTGTAACAATATTTAATATGGTTCGACAAAAAATGGGGCATATTTTTTCGCGTCTACATAACTTCCAAACCAAACATCATTTTGGCCTAATATTATCACAGGTAACTGAGAAAATAGATAGCTTTCTTCTGTACCAAAATGTTGACTACTCTCCGTTCATCTGGGGCTTTGGGACGAGGCTATTAGCGATCGGTCCATAGACCTTTAGGTAAATCAAGGCCATCAGGGTACTATGCGGGGATTGGGTACTATCCTGTGGATCACGAATGCCCATTTAAAGTGACCGGAGGCGATTTTTTTTTAGGATAAAACGATTTCTCCTAAAATTTCACTGGATCAGTGTCAGACGCACCTACCGACAACATTTCGAAGGTTTATTGGACAAAAAGGTCAAAATAAAACCGCAAACCTTGTTTTGACTTGCCTGCTATCTTAATCATGTTCCCTATAAAGACACCATGCTTTGACTTTCTGTAGTGCACGACACAGAAACTACAAATCATCATCTTATTACATAAAGAAGACGGTGTAGTCAGCTTATTCACTCGTCAGGTGCATCTAATCACCATTGGTACGCCTTTCAAATATGTAAAAAACGGGTCGAGAAAAATTGGGCGCTCATCTTTCTGAAATCTCCTCATGTCTCTTTAAGAATTTTTTAAATTTTGATGACTATAAAAACGTTTAAATCTTTCACAGCCAATGGTTGAGCTAGTTTAATTGCTTTTATTAATGGAGGCTTAGAGAAAACATGAATGGTCGGTAACTTTATTGGATCACCCCCCTTTAATGAGGTATCCTTATTTTTTTGGCTCATACTGTTGATTGAATCATGACGAAAATACGAACTCACTCACTATGGTTGAAAAGGTGGCTTACTTATTAAATTATTTACAGTGAGCAGTAAGTTTTAAATGTTGCCAAAATGATCTGGCCAGTCAGTATAGATTTAACTATGTGGACAATCAGCTTTCTGGTTTACTTGGGTTTCTTGCCAAATTGGAAAGCAAACCTTTGTCCTGTGTGTGTGTGTGTTGAGACCTTTGACCTACAGACTTGTTCTTTGCTCAGGTTGGCGGTCCTTTTGGCATTTATCCGGCATTTTTATGCAAATTGGACCCCTGCAGATGACTTGATTTTTTGGCACCCTGAAACACTGATCAATTAACCTCAGGGTGTTGTTTTTTACCTGTAAGCCAAACCCTCAGTTCCATAGGTCAAAGTGCGCAAAACGCATAGCGGACAGACATCTATTTTTAGTAGTAGTAGCATTCCCCCTCATGATCGTGTGTGACTTATAACCTATGATGCGTGACGTGATCTCATTTTTAGTAGTATCGATATTGGCAATTGTCAACTTCTTATAAAAATGTGATATTACTGTTCAATACGGTGGAATGACAGATACGATGTCATGAAGTAACGAATGTTCTTACAGTTTGTAATATGCAATTGAATAGTCAATGCGTGATGAACATTTTGAAAACTTTTGAAAAAATTAAGTCTTTGGTGACAGAAGTAAATTTAAGAAATAAAATGAAGCACATTGGGTGACAATGTTGCTGAATGGGAGCTTTCATTTTGGGAAGGGGTTTATAATATTTAAAACAATGTTTTTTGATCACGGTGGTACGTGTGCCTAATCCTTTAAAATACTTTACGTCCGTCGGATGCAAATAGCAGAATTGCTTCATCCAGTTCTGCTGGTGAGTCTGGAGTGGTCAATCTTGTGGTGGGAAAGTAAGCGGTGATTGTTTTTCCCGAATAAGGTAGAGTAGTTCTATAGTATGTTGATTGGTCATCTTTCCCTTTAAAAACCAAACCGTAAATGTAAGGGGGATCTGAAGCCACCCTATTCACTCTGTGATTTTAATAATTACTTTACATGTGGCTCGCTAAGTATGTGCAAAAAGTCACATAAGTCAACTGCAAAAACTCCCCACAAAATTCATCTATTATCCCTTTCCCATAACCTTTTCACATAGGTCACTGATATTTCTCTTGCTGCACTTTCCTTTTTTAAGGATTTTTTTTATTCTTGTTTTCACCATTAGGGACCCAGGTTCAATCCCATGCATGGCTTGGCTTTATGTGCATGTGTCTTCCTAAGCCATGCTTTGCTCTTAGCAGTTTCCTCGGGAATATCGAGTTTAAATTCAGCTGTATTAATTTGTCTTTGGTGTCAGAAACTTTCCTTTACTTAAAATTTTCTTATTCCTTAAAAATATAATACGGCTTCAATGGCAATTGAAATTTCCAATATGGAACCCTTTCCCCCCAAGAACCACAGGCCAGCTTTGCAAAGGATAAATGCGGTATATTAATTAGCAACATATATGTGAGTGGCATTCTGGGTTCTTGGGGGTGGACAGAACCCCATTTTTTCTTTTGTTTTCATCTTCTGGGGGGCCTGACACTAAATGGAGTGCCAAAAACAACAACCTATACTATCTACATATATGAACGTAAGGTAGCCCACCACCACACCCCAGCGACCTAAGCGCACGGGCTCTCTTAATCCACCACGTCCCTTTCATTACCCTTGGATGGACACATTTTAACAACCGCTGACCATGCAGGTTCTTGGTACCACTAGAATCATCTACAACAGCAGGGTGTATTGCTCTCTACTGGAGAATGAAAAGGTAATTGAACTTCGCCATGTGAATTGAGATTTTTAATAGTGAGAGTGGAGTTACACTTGCTCAAGATGTAAATAGCCTGTTGAATGTCATTAAGATTCGGGCCATTGTATTGCATAATAGATTTTCTTGTTGTGAAGACGGTTATATAATACCATCTTAGCCATCTATGCACTACACCCTCCTCATAAAGCTAATAGATTTTGGGTATTGTATAAAGGCTGCCGTCGTGTAGCCTCTGTAGCTTATTGAAGACAAAAGGTCTATCTAGGTACCATTTCCAGCTCAATAACAAAGGGCGGCTATGCAACATCTTCTGTGTCTTTATTTAAATCGTAACTGGCGTTGCAAGGGGCATGCTCTAAGCTTTGATTTTCCAGGGAGCATGCCCTGAGTTTCTCATACTTTTCTCATCTTTTACTTGTACGTGTATTTTGAGGAATAACAAACACCAGGCATACATGATGAAGCTAGTTGTTAAAACACCAAGTCAAAATTGATGATGAACTATAACTATGACTATTATAGAGGCCTCCTTCCTTCTATCCCGCATGTCTTCTGAAACTTCGCTAAAAGGTACAATTCTGGACATTCATTATGGTAAGTGTGTAACTGAAACAACAGTTGCCATCAATCTTGTCATTTATTTATCCTCTAATGAGGCATTCCCTCCATTTTCCTACCACATCAATACCCTCTACTGGTTGGTCTTACTATTTCATCTTTTGGTTGCTCGAACTCTCCTTACAATTATCACTTTTTTTTCCCCACGTAAGTCTTGGGAGCCTTCTCTTTTTTAAGCATAATCACCTTGGCAACACATGTACAACACACATTAACCAACGCATTCTTCAGCACTGTTTTTTTTTTTGTGCATATACAAAAGCAACAAACCTCCCTCTCTTTATTATGTTTACCCTTTTGTGTAATTTGCTGGCTAATATGCTGAGGCCAAAAAAGTTTGTCTCAGAAGAAATGTGAAAAATTCAAATGAAAAATGCTTTTATAGAAAACATGCTATGTGAATGGATGGATATTTTTTTTAAATATTTTGTTTTTAAACGCCATTTTCAATTTTTTTTCTCTGAAATTTATAAAAATCTTTCAAGTGGCAAAAACCTTTAAAAAATGCGCAAATACCAATTTTAAACACATGTGTTGTGGTGTTCTGTTTTTTGCCTATATCTGCCAAGACAACAGGTCATCGTTGCCTTTAATCAATACCCTTCAACCTCTTTCAATACAGGCAGATATTCTCAAAAACCTGAAACCAACATCTTTTTTTCTTTTGTCTCCCCTTCTCCCCCCATTTAAATTGCTCACTTTTTGAAGCCCAGTGTTATAAATAAATCCCCTGTTTTCCCCTCTTGGTAAGAATATAAATTTCCTGTTTTTCTCAGCCATCAACTTGGATTTTCCTTTCCTACTTGAACTCGTCCATTGAGTCGCTTTCTGACAGGATTGGGAAAATCTGTGGCTTTATGATAGGGGTTTATATTTATAGCCCTTGCAGTAGGCACTCATCAAATATTATGAAGTGAAATATTTACTGACAGTTAAAATGCTTTAAAGGTAGAATGCACAAATAGGTTCACTGTTTACAGAACTCTCTATTAAGTTCCTAAGGTCCTCTTTTTTACAGTATCTCTGATTGGCTCATTACATGATAAAATATGATATAATCTCCGAGTGACCAATCAAATCTGCCGTTGGTGTCCAGGGATTAAACTTGAGGGTACTCATCATTGGTTTTGATTGGGAGATCATTGTTTTGATTGTGAGATATCCTAAATGAGAATATTATTAAGTCAGGTGGATCCAAATTTGTAATCAAGTGCAGTTTAATGCAGGAGTAAGTTGAGCTTATTTTGTGACATTTGAAAACCTCAGAGCCACTTGCCACATTTTCTCCCAAAATTTTGGTTAACATGTCTAAAATTTTGTGTTTCCAATTTTTAGTATACCAAACCTTGAAAAGACAGGTTTGTATGGAATCACTTCTTTAGGGGTTGAAATTGACATAGGCCACTTTCATCAAGTATGTAGTGACTTGTGGTTATCTCAATCAATATGTCAGAAACTTTGTTAATTTTGTATGTGTAAGAGACCTTTGAGTTTATTGATATGTGTGCACTCAAAAATTGTACATGATCATGGCAATGAAAACACTATTTGTAAGAATTCTTGATGCAATATTTATTACACTTTCTGGTGAAAAAGGCTGCTCAAAACTTAAATTGACAATAAAGAATATAGCAAAACCCAAATAATTACCTACTATTCTGCATTGATGTCCACTGCTCAAATATCCATCTCTACTATAGCAAATTACTAATTTGGGGGCTTAAAGTAATCTCTAATAATGTTCATAGTAAACAGGCAATGTTGTGAAATTAAAATTGTTTTTATTTCTCAAGGGTTGAAATGGAATACTTCAATGTTGTGAAATGTTAATGCAGTGTCATTTCTGCAAAACAAATTCTTTTTGGGTAAGAAATTTTAACGATTGTGCAATGAGTGTCATTTTTAGCAAGAAATTTTAAGAAATTAGAACCTAATTTTGATTTTGATCAATTTGTGACTTATAATTTCATAAATAAAAGCCAGTTACAAAATTAGCAAAAATAATTACAAAAATAAATTTTTATAGTATGTGCAAATAAAAATGTACAAATGAATGGACTGAAAATTTTCGCTTCAACAAAAAATGGGACAAAATCATGATTGTGAGCAAAGTAAGTTTGGGATGGAGATATGATCTAGCTACCATCGACTTGTACAGTAAACAGATAGCACTGTAAATTGCTTTTGGTATACAGACATATTCAGTGCTTCACAATTCAGTAGAATTTGCCCCTCCTCCAGTTACTCAATACCACAATATACATTGCCTGTGACATGTGCAAGCCAGTTAAGGGACCTAGGATGATATGAACAATCGAGTCATAAAAAATCTGATTTGCACAATAATGGTTCTTGTCACACTCAATAATGTGAGTTTTTAGTGAAAGTATGATTCATATCTTAACTGAATACATTTTACACAGTACTTGGTTGGTGAAAATAAACCATATCTCGTTTCGCTTACAATTGTTCTCCCAAAATAGCTTGGGTTTAAATATACGCATGATTGAATCCAAAGAGATCATATTTTTGTGATGATTACCAGCGAGTCTACCCTTCTCACCAAACCTACGCCCCCACCATATTACAAAGAAGCAAAAGAGCTCGACTAGGGGGTAATAAGTTGCCAGCAGCGAGCTCACCGTGAGTAAATCCGATAGATCCTGCATTATGTGCATCTCCCGTGCCTAAATCATTGGGACAGCTGGAATTACATAAGACCAAAAAAGACGTTCAGCTAAGCCCCGTATTCATGTCTACACACAATGTGCAGTGGCATACATATTCAAAATCAATTGGAACATCTTGCGTTGAAATGGCGGCTGCTGCGGGCATCTTTCAAGGCAAAAGTTCAGCACCCGCACTTAAGAGCGTATTCCATGCGCTGTTCAAATGAACTTTGCCTCTGGTGTAGCTTCCAAATTTGAGTATCGCAGAATTTCCCAGGGGAATGAATTATGTTTGAAAATTTGGACGGCGTCTACTAAAGCACTGAACTGAAAAGGTCCTCTGGGAGGCCAAAAATGGCGTAGATTTGGACGGAGATGGTGCAGATTACACACTGTTGTTAATACCAACTCCTAAAAGGCATGTGGATTGTACACCTTTGTACATGGATACTGTGATAGCATTCATGGAGGTTGAGCATATTCAGGAATGTTTATAGGCACTTCTTTAGTGACTTGGTTTACAAAATCTGAGGGAATTATGGATCAAAATTTCAACATTTAGTCCCTTTTCACATTGTGATTGAAAAAAAAAGAAGTTCTATTCATTCCAATTGCCAAATTCTCAGGTTTGATAAGTAAGTGGTGATAGGGGTTGAGGGTGATGATGGAGATTCATAGGGCACTTAAGATGGCCACAATGTATTTTAGAGGTTTCTTGTGGGTCAACATTGCCTTCCAAAAATATTACCACTGGCCTCAGAGGAGGTGGTAGTTCCAAGATATTTTTATGTAAAAGCGGAATACTGCTTTATCTTCTCATAGCTTATTACATCTTTCCACCTCTACCATGGTATTTCATTTCATTTATTTAAGGAAAAGTAGTTACAGAGATTGCAAATAGTGATGTTTGCCAAAACGGAAAATTTTCCTCATCCTCCCACCAAACAAAAAAGGAGGTAATGGTATTGCCACAATATTCCGCCACAAGCTTTTGGGGGAGACACGGTTTTTGCCAAAATATGAATTTCAGCTAGCTCAAGACTAGGCCATATTTACTATCACATATTTGATATGGATCGCAAAATGTTTGAACCAACATATGATTTCTGATACCAATTGCTAATTGCTCAGAGGCCCATTAAAAGTGGTTGTAACAAAATGTTGTCATTAGATGTTACCATCTTTCATGTCATTCCTTTAATGCAATGAGGTACTGAAGACGAAATTCAAGTAGTCTATGTATGGTACTGTTAAGGCATGTGCCATTCCAGTTAAATACTTTTAGTTCTCTTGTCTTTCGCAGACACTTAAGAATTAAAATAACTCGAGGACAACACTAATCTCCATTATACTCTTGAATACCAGTAGGTTTCTTGTGTCTCTGGATGAAACTTTGAGCCTGTTTCAATTGAGCAGGGGCATAATACTGATAAAATTATCCGCGTGATAGAGTGATAGCCGAAAGTGGTTTCTATTGAGGCAGGTTTTCTGAAAATGCAATGCCGACATCACAGGCTGTTAACTTACCAGCAAAGGTCATCGGCACGGGTCAACCGCCATTGTATTTTGGATTTTGACTTAACTAACTGTGCTGTAATTTTGTGTGTAGGCCACTTTAATTTTCTACGATCTAAAATTCACTGAATATCAGCCTCTCCCTTTCTGCAATCAGCTCTTGTTGCCTCGGTGTTTTACACAAATGCTGGAGAGTCGTCTGCTGCAGTATTTTCAGCAATAATAACAGATTTAAAAAAAGAAGTAAAAATCAGAAATCGTCGAAACAACCAGACGGAAATCACTACAAAGTCAAATGAGACCAAATGCGTTGCCATTCCGGTTTCTCCAGTATGCGTATCTACCAGACCGTGCCTGTTTATTGGCATTAACAAAAAAAGGATATAAATGCCCCAGTTGAAACGTCATCAGTATATAAACAGAAAGGTCAGGAATGGCTCTTTCCATTGACACTTTTTTACTACGACTTCTAACGTTATGGCATATTTACAGAGATCCACCTCTTGGACCCATACCGCCCAACGACTATAAAGTCTCGTGTGTTATCGTATATCCCCCATCCGGAAGAGTAACCGTTTTTTCCCGGGCGCATGACTGGGCAGATAGATAGAATTGAAAGCTGGACCAAAAATAGTGGGTTTTTTTTTTAAAAAGTTAGGGAACAATTTTCGCAATAATATTCATTTTCACGCGATTATATGGCATTTGTACTGAAAACCATTGCGAGCTCGTTACGAACGGATCGAATAAGCAGAGTTTTGGTTTAAAAATTGGGGGGGGGAACTTACCACATCGTGACTGAAAATCACATGACGAGAGTAGGTATTACACGCAGTCCAATTGAGCTCTTTTTCGTGTGGATTTCCGATCTCGGTCTTGATCTTAAGACTTCACGTATCTGGTAAATCCCCCTTGGGTGGCGGGGTACGGAGCAGTGAGATGATAGTGCCATAATATCCCCTTGAGTGGTGGATAATAATTATAAAAAAAAAAAAATCCCCCTTGAGTGGTGGATCATATTCTGATATTGAAAGGGATTGTACCCCCTTGAGTGGTGGGCTTTTATCCTGAGTCATTGATAAATCCTTAGCCTGGAGTGGTGGGTACAAAATTAAAATAAGCTATGATTGGACAATAAAGGGTGCTTTTTAGCCTGATTACATAAATCCCTTGGGTGGTGGGGTGTATGTGTTGAATCTTGCCCAGAAGGGATTTAAATTTTAAACCCCCTTGGGTGGCAGGCTATACTAAAAAATCAGAGGACTGGTACTTCCAGTTCACACTTTTAACAATCCCTAGAGTGGTGGGTAGTACTAAATAAATTGTACCCTTGAGTGGTGGACTACATATGGCAGCAATTTTAGGGAACAGGGCATTCTCTTGAGTGGTTTGTTAGCCTTTTCATGTTCATA
The DNA here is from genome assembly GCA_023653785.1 of Ophioderma brevispina. Taxonomy (NCBI): domain Eukaryota; kingdom Metazoa; phylum Echinodermata; class Ophiuroidea; order Amphilepidida; family Ophiodermatidae; genus Ophioderma; species Ophioderma brevispina. The sequence goes on from JAMKCH010001398.1 coordinate 20,595, forward strand.
AATATCTATACACACAATACTGGGGTTTGTTTAGTTAAGAACTATTGATCATGAGTGCAAAACAAAGTAGTCGGGATATAACCTGGAGAGTAATGCCAAGCAAATGGGATTGATACCAGGGCAGAAAAAAGAGGTGTGTCAACCATCAAAACCTGCTGAAAAAAAAACCAAAAGCTGCAAACATCGGTAGCAAAGACACTACACCAAGAAGAAGCCGAAAAGTACTGCCAAGAAAATATGGGATAGGGCCTACTAGTGATAGAGAGGACTATGAAAAAGACTACAATGCATCAGATTGGTAAGCTTGCATGGAGAGAAGGAAACTACAATCAGAGAATAAAAAGATGATGGAGTCATTATGAACTCAATGTTGATAAGTGGAAAGCCACAAGGGCTAGTACTATGCAACAAAGACTGCAGTCAATTGTACCCGGCATTGCAGAGGATCCGCAGAATGACTTTGATATTATGACATACATGCAAGCTCGGAAGACAGAGATGCCCTCATGATAATGAAAACCAGTCGGATAAATTGGAGGCTCAATTTGAGAGTGGATCACAGGCTCAAGTGAGGCATCATGCGTGGCAGCCGATCTAGATGGGCTTCAGTAAGTTCGACAATTACCTTCATACTATGCAGGGGATTTGAGTGGGGAAGAAGCAACAAACCAGGAGCATTCTTCTTTGTATCGGCTGCCTTCTGTACAAACCTAAGAAAGATTCCTCAATCCCAAGCTTGCCATTAGATGGCACCATTAAGAATAAATGGATACTATGTAAAGCAAATAGCGAAACCAAGAGCACTTTGTCAGGTTCAGGCGATGGACTCAAGACGTTTTAGGATCAAAGAGGGAAACTTCGAGAAATATGCAGTTGTACCGTCATAGACAAAGATACAAAAAGAAAAGTGGAATTGGACGACAAACTCAAAAAGTCATACGGGAAAAAGGCTGGCAGTGCTAGATCTGGCAAAAAACAACTGTGATTCGGGGATGCTGATTGCGTATCGCAGAAGGGGAATTCCACAAATGTGATGAATCTGCTAGGATGGTGATGAACAATCAATGCCACTTAATGGTAAATGCGTCAACACAATATATCAGAACACGACAAGTACCAAACAAGAGAAGCTCTGAATCTCTGGTTAATGGAATCTTACGATAGCGTGCAGGCCAATGGAAGATGCCAGCCATTCGGGTCTCGCAAGAGAACGGTTGCAAGGAGACGGACTTTGCCTTATCAGTTGCAGTTCAAAGATTCTGCAGCAGCAGATGAATTGATGATGAAAATTACCGTTAGAAGGAAAGTCCCTCTTTCATGAGGAGTTCACCCAGCGTACTGCATACCAGAGCGTCATTTGCTAGAGATGCTAGAGAAACTAGCGATTATGTGGAGGGAGTTTCTTCAGGCTTTCAAGAGAAGTCACAACCATGACTCAAAAGAGGAGCCACTCGTAAAAAGGCAATGACAAATCAACAAAGGGATCAGATTCTCTGGAAACCAAGTGCAAATCACCGGCAGACACGGAAGGTCAAAGGCTTTAAAAAAGCCATTCAATAGGCAGTTCCCAGTCATTTCGTTACTCAGGACAAGACCAAAAGGGGAAAAGACGCCCAATTAATTTCTGGACTGTACACTTCCTCAAGCAAGCATTCCAGTGGGGGAAGATAAGCCATTATTAATGTTGCAGAAATGTGGGGAAGAAATCACAGACGAATTATGGGTTAATTAAAGCACATAATGTCTCAGGGTTATAAAATAGAATTTCGAAGCAGCCCACCAGTATTAAGAGGAGTCTTAAATACAGACTTGCCTTCAGACCGGTCCGCAAGATCTACTCTCTTAGAAGAGGGTCGGGCTTAGTACAAAAATCAGCTATAGAGTTAGTTACAGGCCCAAGTGCACAAGATGGGTGGTTTTAGTCGAACTTTTTAATCGTTCCAAAAAAAGTGGAGGATGGAGACCAATTCTGAATTTAAGACCTATGAAAAGTTTTGTAGGGGGCACTCATTTTCGAATTGCAAACATTTCGACAATATCCCAAAAAGGTCTGGGATGAACGACTGGGGGGTGGCAAAAAACTTAGACTTTAAAAGATGCCTATCTGCACATACCAATACACCCTCAATACAGAAAGTACCTGGAGTTTTCAAGTCAAGGGAATGCTACCAGTTTAGAGTTCTCTGTTTTGGGATAGCCTCAGCCCGGCGTCTTCACCAAAGTTGATGTCAGTGTTAGGGCTCACCGCATTCTTCAGCAGTTACAAGTGTGCATGTACCTCGAAGATGCGCGAATCAAAGATTGCAGCAAAACAGCTCTTCCAACAATCATCGCAAAGTCTGGGGATAGGGCCTCAGTGGGTTTGAGTCCAAATCTGGAAAAGTAATGTCTGATTCCAATGCCAAACGTCTTCAATTTTCTAGGGGCAGATTTTCTTCTAGATCTAGGTCTCGTAAGACCTACCATGGAAACATACAAACCCTATGCGAAGTCGATCCATACATTACTACAAAGAAGGATAGTCCCAGCCAGGTTCTACCTGCGTCTATTAGACTAATGGCAACATGTATAGATCTCGTTCCGTGGGCCAGGCTGGAATTGAGACCAGTCCAGCTTCCTTGTTATGGACAGTGGCGCCCTCACAAGGAATCAATTTAGACAGATCGTAGTAGAGGGTTTATACGTGTCGGAAACCCATCTGGGTGGGGGATAGACAAAAAACAAACACCCTAAAGGGTCTACAGTTGAGCTCTCCAAATGCCCAAACTAGTGTTGACAACGATGCAGCCGGATTGGGCGGGGTGCAAATCTAGGAGACAAGCACGGGTAAGCGGCTTGTGGGATCCGATTGTGAAAAACAAGCACATAAATTGGCTCGAGATGATAGGCGGTTCTATTCCTAAGCCTCATACCACTTTCGTAGTGGGGAGCAAAGAAAAGAAAGTGGTTTAGTAAGATCAGACAACTCCACAGTAGTAGCATACCTGAACAAACAATGGGGTACAACGCAACAGACCTATGTTACTTGACGTTGGAGCTGCTAAATGGTGCAAGAGAGCGTCAATAATGTTGAAGGCCAGGGCAGCGCATATCCCAGGGAAGAGGAAATGTCATTGCAGACAGGGGACTGTCCAGAGGGAAGACAATTAAAAACGACCAGAGTGGGCACTCCACAAAGGGTTGTGGAGCACAGATTCCTTCACTCGGGACCGACCCCATGTAGATCTGTTGAACAAAAGAGAATGCGAAGCTCCCAATATACTTCTCTCCATCCCAGATTGGGGTGCGGGGAAGCGGAGTTGCGTTTTTCTCAAGTTTCATGGGGAGGGATGATTGCTACGCTTTTTCCGCCACCAATTTGCGAACAGAGTACTGAAAGAAGAGTGGGACGAGAATAGAATTGCCTGGTTAATCTGAAAGACCCCCCCTCTGGCCACGCCAAGAGTTTGGTTTCGGCTTCTATAAGTTGTTGGTTGAAATTCCGTTGAAGGCTGCCAGAAAAAAGCGATCTGTTAACCCAGTATCGGGGACAAGTTCACACCCAGTCCAGAGAGAAGAGACATTCAACCTCAGTAGAGGGAAATTGTCAAGGCAAGAAGCTTGAAACAGGGATTTCCAGGAGAAAGTTGCGAAAAAATATGGCATCGCTCGGCGATTTCACGAGTACAAGCAGGAGGAAACCTATGATGACAGATTACACAGATATTACGTTGGTGTAGAGAACGAAATTAGATCCCATTCAGCATCTGTACTTCAGGTGGCAGAACTAGAATTTTTACAGGAAATATCACAAATCACAACTTAGCCTTCTATATAGCAGGCTAAAGAGCTGCAATACGATAGTAAACAAGGGTTTCAGGGGTTATCCAGTGGGCAAGCACATTATGATTTGAAGGAGCTCATAGTCGGAATGTCTCAGCTGAGGCCACCTAGGAAAAGGTTGCTCCCTAGTTGGAAATTCTGGCCGGTAGTTCTTAAATGATGTATCTAAACCCTTTGGAACCATGGAAACTGTTTGTAGGGGAATATGAAATATGTCACATGAAGGTGGGGGGGGGGGGGGGGGGGGGGGAAAACGGGGTTGTTACTAGCGTAGCCTCAGGGAGAACGTATCAGTGCAATCCATGCCATGTCTGTTGATAATACCACCTGAGATGAGGGATGGGTCTATAGTGGTGGTTGTCCGTTTTCGGACAAACCCTCTGAATTATCTAGCCAAAAATGAATCGCTTAAGTAAGAATCTTGGCACGGATATTATATTGCAAGTTTTGAAGGCTTCACCACCATTCAAGAGGAACAATTATTGTGTCCCTGCAGGGCCTTGCGCATACATCTTAAGAGAGAAGAGAACAGTGCGGCACATGACACAGTTTCACAGTGAACCAACTTTTGTTTACATTTAAAAGGGTGTGTCAATGAAGGGTGCGTTCAAATGAACCTCTATTGCCAAGATGGCTAGTTGAAACAGTCAGAAAGCTTACAAATCTGCTAATGAGAGCGATTTTAAATTGGCAAGGGCCCATGACACAAGGGCACTGATCTAACATCTGGGACCTATTTTCAAGGTGTTACCAGGTAGTTTAGGAGGAGATCATGAGGGCAGCTTTTTGGGCTAGGAAACAACTTTACCTCGTTTTACCTTAGGGATGTGGCATGGAATGAGGCATCGTTCTCGAGGTCTATGCTAGAGGACAAGCTAGGAAAGGAAAAAATGAAAAAAGCTTGTTCTCAGTATGTATCATGTATAGTTTTTGGTTACAGATTAATGTTTTTAAAAATTTGGTAGCTGTGTTTGTAAAAATTGCCTAGCCTTTTTTCCATTTGGTTATTTGTTAGGCCAGGCCAAAGTTTTCTTGTTCAAGTTATTACCAAAGTTCAGAGTTTACATGATTTTTGCAAATCTAATGTGCATATATATAGATGTACAAAATGAAAAATGAAAGAACAAGTGGTTTCTTCAGTTACTGAGAAGTGAATGGACAGTAGGACCCCACCTCGGAGGGCTTCTTGATTCATGCACATAACGTCTAGTAGAAGTCGGTGCTTTAAAGGTAAGTATTAAAAGTGTATGGAAATGGAAAATTTCCAAGTTGAAATTACGTTTACTTAACTTTTTATACTTACCGACTTGAGATTCGCCCATCCATACCCCACTTATCTGTCCTATGTACAGTTTTATAATATGTTATATGAACGGGAAAAACTGGTTACTTCCGGATGGGGGATATCTACACAGAGAATTTAGTCGTGGGCGGTATGGTCCAGTGATCCGGAAATATGCCATAACGTTAGAATTCGGTAAGTATAAAAAGTTAAGTCAAGTAAAATTTCAAATTGGAAATTTTCATCTGTGGATCCAATATATCCCTTTACGAAAGTAATACCGTAAAAAAATCCCCCCCCCACCCCCTGCCCCCACCCCCCCCCCCCCCCCACCCCCCCTAAAAAAATACCCCCCCCCCACCCCCTCGTCCCCCCCCCCCCCTCTTTCTCCCGTGCTCCCCGCCCCTCTTTGTGTTCAGTTTAACTTTGTACCCACAAAATGACATTCATTCTCATCAGGTGGTTTTTAATGCCATCAAGCCAAAATTAGTGGAAATGCATACTCCCAAATATATCTTGACCGTTTAAACACAGATTTTATTTGGGTATGGGGATCAGTGCTTTGCCAGACTTCTTTTTGGGGGGGGTGGAGTGGGGGAATGGGTGTGGGGGGGGGGGCAAGTGAAATATCAAAAATCTGAGATTTTACCAAAATTTAGTGATTTCTGGCCTCAAATTGCCTAATTGTTTTTTGCCAAAACTTCAATCATTTTTCTTCGGGGTGGGGGGGGCTAGATAATGAAGACTGTGCAAAGTGAGGTCAAAGGTCAGATGATTTTCTAAGAGTCAAACCATGTACTACCAATTTTCCATGGATAGTATTTTGATTTGGCACTATGAATTAAGTTAACAACTAATGGAGGGGAAAAGGTTCACTTGAGGTAATTAGGGTGTCAAATCATTTGCATTAACTGCTTATTGAGAAGAGGATCGATACAGTCCCAACAATTTCTTCATTGAGGTATGGTGGATTTTTATGAAACTTGGATATGTCATTTGAAGTATATATATGTGTCCTTAATTGATTATAAGCTAAACTCTATGTTTCATTTAAGAAATATCAATACCGCTGCCATTTATTCAGGTGTAAGTTGCACTTGGCCTATTTTTCAAACATCGGTGAAGGTTAAGGACCCTAAGTCTACTTGCATTTTATTGATTTAAATGATAGGTTTTTGAGTGATAAACCTATGTACCAATTCTCCGTAAATGCCCATTTCCAGATAGCATTCACCCATAAATGGCAGTGGAATTGTTTTCAATTTCTAATGCATCACAACAGCTGAATTTCACTTGAGCAAACTGTTGATTAGCATTAATTTGTCTTAGGCCGTCCTTTGTATTGAAGTGATAAGATGTCTTGCCATGTCAGTGCAGTGTTTTACAAAATATATTCCAAGGTTCACATGTTTGTGTTTGATTTGGCACCTAAAAATGCTGAATTCCAAATTGTCTGTCACTTAAATTGCGTTTACCATTTTTATATCTGGATGTTTTTGTACCAACCCAATAGGTGTGTTGGTAACTCAAACAAAACTTGTTTTAGCAAGATTTCCTTTAAAAAACAATCGAAGAATTGCAAAGAAAGTTGATTTCAACTAAATTGTGGATAATTCAATTAAGGTTTTCCCCAAAGCCGAAATCTCGAGTCCAATGTGGGGAGTTGTGTGACAAGTCATATCTTTTAAGTGCTACATTTGAGCAAAATGCCCACCCAAAATGGCCTATTTATTCTTTGTGCATGCCCATTTGCTGACATATGTAACATTTACAATTGGCCCGGTTGCTTCGACCCATATGACTTTGCGCCAGCGTCCACACAAATTGTTTTGATTGTTTTCTAGGCAACATTGACTGCTGATTCCAATTCTGGATGATGCCACTTTTGGCATCATTGAAAGCATTGTGAACTAGGGAAGGGTTATTAACAGGGGTAAAATTGTAAATGTTCCTTGGATTTGAATATGGATAGAAGTGTTTATCTTGTCCTAAGTTTTAAAAAAGGTATAGTTTGCTATACCTGCCACCCCCTTTTTTGTGTTTACACTACGACCAAAATTTGTTTCCAGGTCAGCATGGGATTAAATATTGACAACATCCGATTAGTTTTTTTCAAATTGGTTCCAATTGGTTACGTATGGGAATGTTAAACAGAAAATAAACATTTTACTGCAGTCAATCATTGCTAAGGTACCTAACAGAGACTAAAATGTTAACCCCCATAGACCCTTGTGGACCTTCTTCCATTATTTCCCCTTATTTATACCATAACAAAAAAAAAACACAAATGTCCAACAAAGTGTGTACCCTATATTTGACATTAATGTCACACAGAATGACAGAATTTGAGCCCATTTTGCAAAAGAATCTGTGCAATCTAAATTGTTTACCCCAGATGACCTTGAACCATTTTAGACTATGATGTGTTAACAAGTAAATGTCCCTAGATATAGCAACTATACCTTTTTTTTAATCCATAGGAACCAGATGAACATGACTAATACACCTTTTAACCCATTATGAGATTAAAAATTTTACCCCTTTTAATTTCCCCCTACCCTATCTCGAAATGCTCAAGGATTCCAAAGTGGCATCATCCATATTTAGATTCAGTAGGTCATCTTGCCTAAACCATCAAAATATTTTGGTGTGGACTCCTTGCGCAAGGTCCCCATGCAAGGTCCTTTGGCCGAGCACCAGACCTAACTCTTGTTAGATTTTTTGTTTAAATTTTAATGTTGTACTTTGTTCTTTTATTAGCAGTTGGGTCGGTGTGAATTTGGAACTTGGAATCCAATTTTGTGATGGACGAGCCGAGAAATCACTACCGCTGGAACTGTTGACGCATTGTTCATTCACACTTCAGGTAATGTTGATTTTTGCTCAGTTATTGCCCCCGCTGAACGAGTGGAACGGGGCGATGAACTGCCAATCGCGCGTGTGTGTGTATATATAGCGTGTGTATGCTAAATTGTTTAGCGGGGAATGTTAACCTAAAATGGTTAATGCAACATTTAAAAAGTATAATCCAGAGATTGTTTTGAACCAATCCCATAATGCATACAATATGCCTATAAGTAAGTGTACTAAACACATATCAGGACTTGGGGATGAAAAAGTTCAAGAAGTTTAAGGACCTTCAAAAATGTCATGATCGTGATAAAAAATTCCTTAAGTACTAGTGCTCTGTGGGCTAGAATAGGAGTGTGCACAAAGTCAGGGTTTGTGTGTTGAGAATAGGATTTCTGTGGGATCACATGACTATTGAGGTGAAATTTCCCAAACTGGGCATTGCATTGTCGGATGTCTCAATGCGCCCTCGTGCTAACTTCTAACCTTAATGAAACTGGTCACTAATCCTTTTGAGGGGGTGATGCAAGGGTGTCAAGCATTTCATTATAAGGTCCAAAAGTCATGTCAGCTGCCAAGACGGTCATTGTTACAGTGTAGATTTGTTAATCTGGAATGTGAACTTAGCATGTTAACATCTCTTTGCAGAGTAAAAACTTTTGAAAATTTAGCAAAAGCGTGGTGACATTAATCCTCGGGTAGGGTGATGCAAAAATTGGTCAGGGCATTGAGACCAAAAGGTTATGTAGGGATCAAATGAGATCATTGTCGCTAATGAATCATAGTGTACAAATGCACTGTTACTTTTTTTGTAGCTGAGTGATGATTTCTCCTAACCCAGAAAATTTCTGATTCTAGAAATTGACGAGGACATAAATACGCATCACAAAATTTAATAATCGTGCCGTGTATACTTTAAAACGAGTATTTTTTTCCAGCAAGACAATTTTCACATAGTATAAGCAAGAATTCCCTTTTTGCCAAATAAATTTTTGTCCCGATGAAGGCATTTGTGTACGTGGTTGGAAAGTTACAACCTTTCCTCATATTTGAGACTTACTCATGTCCCAATACGATCTTTGAATGGGTAATTGTAAACATTTCAGTGTCTCATTTTGGATCATTTTTAGCTCGCCTGAACATGGTAAGGAAAGAGCTGTTGTAAATGTGGGTGTGTGTGAAGCCAATTTTGGACTAAGTTCTGAAATTGCTCTAATTTGAAGAGAATAGATCCAAATCTAATCAAAGTGAACCAAAATGCATTACATGGTCTCACCAAATACATCCAGTGCTACAAACAGCTGTTAAACGTTAATCCTGATTCTAAATAGAAAAAAAGTGGCGGAAATTGAAACCAGTGTTTAAAAATTCTCAAGACTTGAAAAAATATCAAAAGGCATTGTGGGAAAAAATGGGTGCAAGCAAAAGTGATTACGTGTTCACTCTTAGTTGGTCTGTGCAGCACCAAAGTACACGTAAAAATGTTCAATTTTCTCCCTAGTTTCCATAGGTTCAGACGTAATTACGATACATATTCCAAAACAAAACAAGTACAAAAAAACCTGACCCATTGATGCAAAATATATCCATAGAACCCCTTTGCTTTTGGAGACATTGAGCATTTAGTGTCAGTTACATGCATTCTCTTTCGGGGACTGATAACATTAGTCTTCAGCAGTAGTATCAATTAGATCTTTGTGCAGTCTTGTGACACAGACTACACGTAGGACAACAGTGGTCAACATTGGAGGTTACCTGCTGAAGTTAAAAGGTCATAGGGTTAATAAGTTGTCAAATAGGCTAAAAAATTTGCAATGCTCTCATATGAAAAGTCATAGCCTAATTGCAATGCCAACTGGGTTCATAGATGCAAATAGACACTTTCATATAATGGTCATCAAAAGACAATTTAGAATCAGGGACAGAGTTGTGATCAGTGTAGCTTGTGGAGAAGTGAACTCCCCCACTGTTGTCAATGTTACTTTTGTCAATGTTACTTTAGTTAATGATACTAATTGATGTAATCCAATGAAAATCAATTTAGATTATACAGTACTAAAGAATAACTTTCAGCTACAGCAAAGAAAACACCAAGTCTTGTGCCCCCCCCCTGAAGGGCAGGAAAAAAATGCATATCTCCCTCCAAATGGTCAAATTTCCAGGGAATGAGCTTCCTAGGTTCCCCACCTTTTTCCCACCATAAAATTGTTTTATTAGTATGAGGACAAGCAAAAATGTATATGCAAAAAAAACATGATTTGTTCAAAAATTGAGGGTGGCATCTGGAAATCTCTTAGTCTGCCTTTAAGATGTCAAAGAAACAAAAGGGATTACAAGAGGAACACTGTCTTTTGTGCTGCAGTTTTAAAGTAGCGTTCCCGACGTGACCAGGGGTGTAACAGGTCACTTATCAGAGGGGCCAAATTTCCGGTTTTGAGGCAGATTTTCCCAGTTGTAAGTGAAAATTTCTTGATGAGCATGCATAAAAGGGCTGATTTAGTATGATTTTCAAGCTTTTTCTTCTTGGTCAAAGCTCTCTGAGGGGGCAACCTTCCCCCCTCCCAGTCAAAGCTCTCTGAGGGGCAACCTCACCCCCACATTTTTGGTGACTATTTTAAGCAAAGCTGCAGCAGTTAATTTTGAAGGAAACATTTTCAGTTTTAAAAATCATGTTAGGGAGAAAACAAAAGCATACAACTATTTGAAAAAATGAAATGATGAAAAGAAAAAAAAAAAAAAAAAAAAATTTGTTTTCATACTGTGGAGTAATGGGAAATAAAGTTTGATGAACATATTGATCTATCACCCAGCACTCTCTTATAGACTTACTTCGTAAGCCAAAAACATGATTTGTTCAAAAATTGAGGGTGGCATCTGGAAATCTCTTGGTCTGCCTTTAAGATGTCAAAGAAACAAAAGGGATTACAAGAGGAACACTGTCTTTTTTGCTGTAGTTTTAAATTAGCGTTCCCGACGTGACCAGGGGTGTAACGGGTCACTTATCAGAGGGGCCAAATTTCCGGTTTTGAGGCAGATTTTCCCAGTTGTAAGTGAAAATTTCTTGATGAGCATGCATAAAAGGGCTGATTTAGTATGATTTTCAAGCTTTTTCTTCTTGGTCAAAGCTCTCTGAGGAGGCAACCTCACCCCCACATTTTGGTGACTATTTTAAGCAAAGCTGCAGCAGTTAATTTTGAAGGAAACATTTTCAGTTTTAAAAATCATGTTAGGGAGAAAACAAAAGCATACAACTATTTGAAAAAATGAAATGATGAAAAGACAGTGACAAATTTACTACATGTAATCTTTTAAGCTCTTGCCATACTTCAAATGCTGTATTCTACACAAAACATGAATGGATAATGTTACATTCATGTCAGTTCTTGCTTTCACTTATAACAACGAGTATGACAAAGTAATAAGAGAGAATCTTCTGTGATAAATATGGTAGGGATATTCATTTTTATTTGCAATTTTGACAGCAAAATTAGCCATATATTTCAAAATTTGTCTTCTTAGAAAATTAAAGGTGAGTGACCCAATCCCTCCCACTTTGCCAAATCAAAATTGAGATTTTGGTATTGGAATAAAGTTCATATTTTTTTCATTACCCAGTGAAATTTAAGGCCCGATGATGTTAAAAAGCATCTCCAAATGTGGTCAACTACACAAGCTCACACACACTGTTCTGTTGGCCAATTTGGTATGTACATTATGCTTCTAGTATTCAAATGGCTGGACTGATTGAACTCAAAATTTGTAATTGGTTGTTTTTGTGATATGCTTGCATGTGATGGAGAAAACCTCACATGAAAAATTGGACTACGATTGGTTCACTAACGTTTTAGGAAGGAAAGATTCCTCTTACTGGGTGACATTTCTTTTATATGATTTAAAGTTGAAAGAAAAATAAATTGTGAGGAAATTAATATTTTCAAATTATTCTGTGAATTAAACTGAAGCATGTGGAAAACACTCAAAATTGCTTCAAGGTGCATGTTCCGATTGTCTTTGGGACCCCCTGATTTACCTGGAAGTAGTATCAATTTTGATATCAGATGAAAGGCTGTATTTTTTTCATTGTTGTCCTGAAATTTGAGCCCTCAAATCTATTTCATGCCCAAGATATAAACAAAAAAACACTGTTTTAGTGGTTAACCATCAATAATTAGTACAGTATTCAATAGGGCTTTGCAACATGCATGATTGCATCTACCATCAAAACCGCAAGTTTGTTTCCCACGGTACTTGATGGGGTGTATGTGCAAGTGCCAGGCTCTCATATTAAGTAGAGAACACAATACACATAAATCGGAACAAGCACTTTTAAATATCTCAAAATATAAAAACGTTCTTTGGATGAAACGTGTTACAAGTTTGTCATCAGGTCAAACATCGACTTAACAATATCTACGGGGACTCCAAATTAGTGTAATTGTCAGCACTCCTGAAGGCAACCCTCCTTACTTAACGAGTTAACTCAAAAGTATCTTCACTGCAGATTCACCCAACACTCAGGAGACCCATAATGCACCATCTGTTTCAACTATCTAATATGACCTTATTCTCCGATTCGTGGTGCGTTATCCTCTGCACTAACAATCCAAAGTAGATTATCAAATCACCGACTTTTTTTATTGGGACACTGCTCATCAAAAAGAGATTAGATATTTGTACATGTATGGATGTCTGTAAGTTTGTCTATTCATCAGGATAAGTAATCTCATTTGCGTGTCCTTGCCCTGCCCTTTCTATGTACTTAGCAATCCTCTCTAAGCCAGGAGCTTGTCGCTCATCAGCGTTCTTGTTTGATGTTCGCATTTTTTTCTTCAGCGTCTTCTGTGCTGTATAGTGGAAAAGAGAATCAGAGCTTCAGTGACTGAAATTAGTTGAGATTCTTGACTAGTGTGCTGTGTGGTAAATTATAAGTTGCTTGAACTTGTTGAAATAGAAAATGCAGATATTTTAGGTACTTGTACAACAGCTGGTGCACTTTAATTTAGTTTCTGAGAATTTAAATGGTTTTGTTGAGAATGGTATTCATTGCATCAGCGTAGAAAAATCAATTAAAGAAATAAGGCAGAAGAACAATATTTAAATAGCTTGTAATCTAGGCCAAGGGAAAAATATTTTCTTGTGCTCCACATCTTATCCTGTAAGATTGGTTGGGCTAAAGGATTTTGCTAGCTTTTATGACCTTGTGCTATTTCAGTATAACAATTTTCCACAAATTATAAGCACAGTGAAAGAAATGCAATTCCTCCAGATTTGTGTTGTGCATTTGGTTCGGGAAAGTTCAGATGATTGGGTTAGGATTTAAGATTAGGGTTTAGCATTAGGGTTAGGGTTACCAAGTATACTAGTCTGCTATTCATTGTTTTCAACAACAAAATAATCCCATTTTTGTTAATTGAATCAAAATAAAAGGTATCCCACTTGATACTAGCTGCCCTTACCAGGTAAAAAAAAGCACACACTATCAATTTTTTGTGTAAAAATTGTGTTTTTCAGGATTTGGTGATTTTTCGTCTTACCTGGATGAGTTAAAGAAAAGGGGGGAGCGTGCAGTTACTATTATAGTGTGTTATTTAAAGCATTTTTGTCCAAACTTTGTTCAAGTACCCCACAGAAATTCACCATTGTGAAAACAAGAGGTTTAAAGGTGCAACAAGAGATTAAGTCATCATATTTCTGTGAAATGTAGTGGATCATGTAGATTAGACGATTCAATAGATTCCCTACCTTTTTATGTAGTAACAGAAATAAATCAAAATGAAATAAACGGTGTGATTTGATTTGGTACAATGCTTATATTTCAATAGAAAAAATAGGTGGGCTGAATTTAGTATTTGCTCCTATACAAAATTAGAATTTCTCAATTTTGTACCCAAAGAAAAACAGTTCTCAGCTTAATCCTTACAGGAGGGGGATATTTTTATATAAAGCTTTCACCAGTGCCAAAAACCAGAATTTAACATTGTTTCGGAACACTGTCATTTGAATCTCTCGTGCACCCTTTAATATGTCAGTGGGGGATAACAACAATGCCTATTTACAAGCCTGCCGGATCTTGCTTGGGAGCCTAACTGTGTACTATCTCTTTGCATGTTTTTATTCTAGGCTGAGAATAGGGAGTTGTTTGTCGCCATGTTGGGAAGAGGTCCTGAACCTTCCGGCTGTACAGAGAGGTGGGACTCATGGAGAAACTCATACGCAAGCTGAGAGACTGCGACGAAATGATTCTCAGGTGAGTTAAGAAGAAATGACTCAATTGTTCGGTAACGTTTGAATGAGAAAACCATCAAAAAGAGAAGTACTATGGGTCAAGTGGTGTCAATAGCCACCTGGATATGCAGAAAACTTGTAAAGGTCTCCTTCATAATGCGAGTACTCCTCTACTGGTGGCCTTGTGTATCTGGCAGTCATTGAGAGACACTTAAAGCGGAACTGGCACATGTTCACAAAATATTGAAATTTCTTCAATTTGCTCTCAAATGATAGGTATAGGCCATGGAAGAACAGAGATATATTTTACACAAATAAAAAAATAACATACCCAACAACAGTTAAGGGACATTGATATGCGGATAAAGCATCCAGGTAATTTGTAGGCCAACTTTTAATTTTTCCATAACTTTAATTCAACATATGTGAGATACATAATATTTTGACTCGTACTAACTAATATTAAAATCACAAACGGTTATAGGGAACGATTCAAACAGTGTGCATTTAGGTGGGCAACATGAATACGGCGTGCGTGTTTCTTGTGTGAAACGCCATTTTTGTCGTCGGCTGAATGTAACGTCACGGTGACGTTAAAATTATTAAAATCGTGCTGTTACCCATAGGAAGTGATTTGGTTCTCAATCATTTCGGTGAGGGCTTTGTATATAAAAGCGTACAACCATGCAAAATATCTATTTTGAAAAAATCTTGAGGGCGCACTATTTTTCAAATTGCCAGTGTCTCTTTAAAGGGTTACACTATACACCAGGGGTTAGGATCTGGCTGTGTTAAATGAGTAAATGGAAATATGTGGTAAGTGAGGCGTTACACTTGCTAACTTAGGAAACCTAATTAGGTCCAATCAAAATTTTGTATATGCCACATTTGTGTTGTCAATAGCTTCACAGTGATGATATCTTCCCATCAGCTTTGGTAGCGAAGCAAGAACCAATAACACTTTATCAATACTATTTGTAAAATGAAAGCAATTGTGATCCTATGAATGCAGCGCATTTATCAACATGGAATACACCAAACTTAGGATAGTAAACTTAAAGGGCGTGTTCCGATCCGTCTTTGGACCCCCCTGATTTACCGGACAAGTAGTATCGATTTTGATATCAGATGAAGGCTGTATTTTCTCAATTGTCGTCCGAAATTTAAGCCCTTAAATCCATTTCATTCCCAAGATTAAACAAAAAAAACGCCCCCCTGTTTTGTTTGTTTTAGTGGTTAACAATCAATAATTATCACAGTATTGAATAGTGTTTGCAACATGCATTATTGCGTCTACCATCAAAAACCGCAGTTTGTGTCCCATGGTACTTGATGGGTGTTTGTATGTGCAAGTGCCAGGCTCTCATATCAAGTAGAGAACACATACACATAAATCGGAACAAGCACCTTTATATCAACTCTAACTGCTTGAAATGGGTCTGTATTTATAACTCGAATAGCAATGCTCAGTTCAAAAAAAAGAATATACAAAAAATTGTATCATAATATATGATAATATAATGTGCAACATGGTGTTGTGCATTTGATACTTGAATCCATATGATACAATGACATTAGCATGGTTCTGTGCAATTGATACCAAAACTGCATTTGATACCAAAACCTGTGCATTTGATCCAAAACCCTTGCATTTGATACCAAAACATAGTTTGTATTAAAAATAAATGCCGCATAGGTTTGTGCATTTGGTACCCAAACCCATGTAATGCATTATAACATGGTACAGGTTATGTGCATTTGATATATCGTAACCAATGTAGTAGCAATGACATGTAGCATGTTAATTGTTTTGTGGCTTTGACCAAACCTCTTAGTTTCATGTGGACAACCATGCACAAATGGAAGGAAGAATGCATTGTGGGAAGAACACTATACCTCCTCTTGTTTCTGTGCGTTGATACCAACTACCAAGCACTCGCAACATGAAGCAAGGTTGGGTGCATTTTATACCAACCATATAGTCGACAATATATATAGCTAAGTGCATTATTTATTTAAATCTGTAAATTTATGATCTCTGCTATACATAGCTTCAAGATGCCTTTCATGTTTGATCATGGCATACACGTCCATGCTATCAAGACTGAGTAATTCAACCAATTGCGCATCAGACTGAATTTGAGAGTACAGAACTGTTGTTGCCTGAATTATCTATCATGCTGTGAACAAGAAAAGCTTTTAAAAATGGTGTCTAAATGGATCTTAACTTTAGACCCGGGTTAAACCATGTTTAGTCCTACATGAGTGCCTTTTTCCTTCAAAATACTGTTGGGTGAAAGTAAATTAAGGGGTGAGAAATGCCTCATGGATGGGCCAGATTTTTCACCCATTAAGCACATCAAGTATGTGAAGGAAAAAAATGTCCACTCATGTAGGACTAGCCCTTGATTAAACCTGGGTCTAAAGTAACCTCCCTTCCAGACTACCATCCCAGCCTATAATTTACTTTCATAAAATTATACTGCCTTTGAGTCAATAGAGCTTGTGTTAACGCTAGAAATTGTATTACTACGAACATGCCTCGCCCAATGCTGCTTCAAAGGCATTGGAGTTCTGTCATACTGATTGACAAATCTTGACCTTTCATGCATTGGTCACTAATTCTTCCCTGACTATAAACAATTGGCAAGGTGGTCAGAAGGTTCTTTCAAAAGTAAGTGCATTAGAAGGGCCCAGTTGTATGTTCAGAATTTAACTACAGTGGAACTGTTTTTTGACACCAAATTCTTTATATAGCTGTTAGCATGAGAATCGTTCAGTTTTTGTAAGAAAGCATGAACTTGGTCATGACTTTTATAGCATCATAGGTTCCGAAAAAAAATAGACCCCAAAATATAGCCCCCTGGTGGCCGCCATATTTAATTCCAAATGGCTGCCAAATCAACAATTTTTTTGGACATATCTTTAATTCTACAGCAACTTTAAACCAAATTTGAAGTGTCTAAACCTATGTTTTTTGAATACCAATGAACCTCTTGGTGAGCTCCAGACTTTTTTTGAGGCTGCCATTTTAAATTTCAAGATGGGCCCATGAAATTTTCAAATGGCTGTCAATTTGCCTTTTTTAGCTATATTCCAGTTCTGATAGCAGTTTCGATTAAATTCCGGTGTCTATATCTATGTTTTTCTTACCCAGGAACTTTCAGTGATCATAATTTGTTTTTCAGGTGGCTACCATATTAGATTTCAAGATGGCGGAAAGATTTTTAATTCAAAAATAT
>JAMKCH010001399.1:0-41923 GCA_023653785.1 Ophioderma brevispina
GTCATTTCACTAGGGAGATGTTTTGATAGAAAGCTTTACATTGGGGTGCAGAAATTCGCCATTGATATTACCTATTTTTTAATACCCATACTTATGTACGACAATGGAAACTTTCATTTGCACCTTACGCACGATCTCCTTTCCCCTCTGTCTCTGTCTCTCTCTTTCTCTCTATCCTCTCACCTCTCTTCTTTCTCTCCCTCTCTTTTTTGCTTTTTTCTCTCTCTCTCTTTCACCCTCTTGACTGAATTTTCAAAGTGGATCACACATATAGGTCCTTATAAGCCGCGGTTAATAAGTGATATCTTAAAACCACCATCAGACATTTTTCAGGATGTAAATAAACATTAACAACTGACAGTCTTAAATTTCGGATAGGGGGATCGGGCGGAAAATTTCTGGTTTCGAGGTGCTCAATAGGGTTCTATCCTGGTATTGGATGAGGACCAATGGCCAAAGTGTTATTTTAATTGCCTTTTGTGCGTTATATTAATATCTAGAAGTGTACTTTCATGTGTGCCAAATTTTTAAAACTACCAAGTTTTAACATTAAATCAGCCAGACGTTGTACCCTTACCCATGAGAACCACTGTGTTTGGACACGATAAGAAGACATACCTGCCAGGACTAGTAACATGTCTCCTTCTTGCAAATCCCACGTGCATTATGCAAACAATTAGACATGGGTTACGATTGGGTATATTTATATCCTTGGTTTTAAAAAGTTCGATTTTCATACTCTAACTGGTAAAAGAGTGAAAGTCACTCTAAAGAGGCTGTACTGAGTAACCCTTCTAATTTGGAATGAAAAATTCACTCGAAAATCCCTCCAAACCGAGTTAATTTTCACTCTAATTGGACTGGGTCGCGTAACCACCCTTTCAGAGTGACTTTCACTCTTTTCCATTTATAGAGAAAGGCCTGCTTTTCCCGTTCATTTGCCCAATCGTTCGATTTTAAAAGTGTGAAAGTGTTTCAATTTCTGTAGTATATATCAATTTTTATTTAATAAACGGGAGTGTCATTGACTCCAACTTTTACTTCTTTTGATGTGATGTTTAAATTGAGCACCAAATGTATTTATTGTTCTTGGTGCTTGTTTTTGGGGCTATCCTTTGTATTCTCTTTTGACGTTTACGTTTACTCCATATCCAAAATTCCGCTTTTATATCTGGTAAATCGTGCAATTGACAATATTTGTATGTTATCATGTTTAATTTTTAATCTCTTTGCTGTCTTTCTGTTTTTTGATATGCGAGTACTGCATAAATATGCTGACATGATTATGTATATTTACTCTGTTTTTATCTTTAGCAATTAATTTGTTAAATACTTTAGTGCCTTGACCCTTTTTAAATCGCTTTTTTATTATTTCAGAGGCTACCAGATGACAATACCCCGGGGGCAACTGACGAGGAACCTTTGGCGCCCCTGTGAAAATTTAAAATGCACCCCATTCCACGTCTACTTGTATACAGATATCCCGAATAAGAAAGTTTATCGGCGCGCGTATCGAGCCGAAAATTTTTGAAATTGTGTCGGCAATTTTACAGTTCTTGTTGGCAACCCCCCCCCCCCCCCCCAGTGGCGGATTTAAGAGTCACAGTGTCAGGCAGCTGCTGACAGGGTTCCCTAAAAT
This sequence comes from Ophioderma brevispina, assembly GCA_023653785.1. NCBI lineage: Eukaryota > Metazoa > Echinodermata > Ophiuroidea > Amphilepidida > Ophiodermatidae > Ophioderma > Ophioderma brevispina. Next base: position 1,640 of record JAMKCH010001399.1, read on the forward strand.
ATTGCTCTCAGGGCCTCCCCCTCAAGACACCCTAGTCGCAAAAGTGGGACATTTCTTCCTTTCCGCCGCTTTTTCTGTTTTGACCCCATTTTTATTTTGTTTCTATATATCCCCCTTTTCTTGCCAGTTTCAGTTGCTGTTTTCGCGCCCCTTCCTTATTTTTCAGCCCTTTTCCTTTTGTTTTTTTTTGTTTGTTTGTTTGATGCCCCCTTATTAATATTTGCGTCCTTTTCCTTAAACTGTTTTCAACCGCTTTTCGTTTGTTTCAGTTTTTGGACCGCCCTTTATTAGCTCCAAATGTCTTGGTATTTTAGCGCCCCTTAATTCCTTAAACTTTTTCTAACCATGGTTCCTGTTTTGGCGCCCCTTTTTTATCGGTTATATTTTCTTTTCTCATTTTTGCTGCACACCTTTTGTTATTTGTCTAGTTCACTTTTCTTTGACCAACTTATTTCACCATCCCTTCCGTATCGTTATTATTTTGCTTTTGGCCGCCCCTTCCTTTACTATTTTTATACGTTCTCTTCTTTTCTCATTTTTGTTGCACATTTTCGCCCCCTAAGGCGCTTCCTTTGCTTTCCCTTACAGATTCTTGAATTGTCGCCATAGCTTTTCTATTCTCTTCCCCTTTAGTGTCCCCTTCCCCTTTTTATTTTAACTTTGCTTGTCCTTCCTCCCATTCCATCTCTAATTTTCTTCGTTTTCCTGGCTATTTACCTTTCCTTGTCCCCCTTTCCTTTCCCTTTCTTCTCCTTCCTTTTCTCTCCTTCTTTTTGGCGCCACTGTATTTCACCCCCAAAATCACGATTAGGTGCAACAAGAGATTCACGATATACGAGGTATCACTGAGGCAACCCAAAACAATCGAAAACCCTGTTTTGCAACGAATTTGTAAAGCGTTCACAATCACAAAAAACCCCATCTGAAATGAAAAGTGAGAATTATTTTTCGGGTTACAAATATATTCGAAATTTCGAATTAAAAACGGAAAGCGTTTATTTAGCAGAACTATTGGAATCATCGTTAATGTTTTTCATTAACTTTTCGCATTGTAAAAATGTTTATGTGGGAACCAAACCATAAGAGCAATGACATTAATTTCAGCGCCTGGCAAAATGTCCAGGAAATGTGTACATCGGAAATACTCTTCTGTTGTATATTATAAATGTGCCACATGATTCAATTCATTACCAAAAGTGAATTAGATAGAGAGACCCATTGTTCACCTTCCCGAACAAAGGTTCCAACTTCAGGATCCTATTTTATTATGTAGCTATGTTAAGACAAATTGGCCTCTTTTTCTGTAATTCCTAGCACTACAGTCCAATATTTCTTCATTATTCTGTTCTCAGATAATTGTCCACTTAAATGCTGAATAAATTTCGTTTGAATCGCAAATGTCATAATTGGGTAATCAGCATTATTACTTTATATATGCGATTTTACATGGAAATGGTAAATTTACCTCTTCATCGCGACTTTGATCAACTGAAAACCTTTAAGGTTTGGAATATGCTTTAAAATTTGTTTACTATTTGAAGAGTTCTTCCCACATATGGACTTAGGTCAGTATTAAAAGGGATACTGATTGCGTAAACTGTAGGCCCATATTGACGCGGTCCGACTGGCAATCGGGCAAAGGGGATTTTTCAAGGCATACATATTTCTGTAATATTTCGAAAAGATGAACAGGAACGATTCCTACCTTGTATTTGGGAAGAAATAATTATATCTTAAAAGTGGAAAGGGTGATTTGAGTTGTTTAATTAAAACATATAGGACTGAATTTACTACTTTGCGTACAATAGGAAATTTTACAAATAAACATTTTCAGATTAATCCTTTCAGATGGGGATGGATTATTTATGGAACAGGTTAACATCAGTGAAAATCAGAGCTTTTCATTTTAGCAACACCCGTATATGAAATCTCTCGTTGCCTAAACTTAACATTGCCACATTTATAGGAATCTGGATCAGACTTAATATTATTGGGCTAATGTTAATGTTCAAAAAGGTTTGTTTGGGGAAAATATCATCTTTTATGGGTGAATTGGCAGAATCTTATTATACTAGTAATTATGTGTGACAGAATGTTACCACACGTTAAGTATTCAAAAACTATTTTCAGACTTCAGAGCCACCCGAACTTCAAACAAAGGTCGATGAAGACAAGTGTTACTGTGATCCAAGAGGGAATTCTAATTTAAAGTGGGGTGACAAGAGTAGCATGTCAACTGGTACTTTACTATTTTAAAAAAAACGAATCCAAGGCAATGGTTGTTTTTCCATTTGGATTATAAAGTGTCTAACAAACTCTAGTATGAGGGGATGGTATGATGTTTGGATTCACAATATATTTTCTATTCTTATTTTTTGACCAAGATAGGATCTAAATAAAGAAGGCAGCGAGTTTCGTCTAAATGGACAAATTAGACTGGATGCAGGTTAAATCAGGGACCGTCGCCCTCTCTCTCTAAAAAAAATAATTGAGTATTAAATTAGTAGACCCCACTAATAATGGAACAACTTGAACTCAGCTCCGTCAATTGGGACAATTTTAGGCGTGTTATGCTTTTCGGAATATTGATAGTATATTTTACCAGTCGTTTTGCAAAATTATAATTAACTATTACGATAAATGAGATATAAAAATAAAGAAAACAATTTGTCATTTCGATAATGCAAATTTAGCATGAATTCATCTTACCTTATTAGCACTGTGCCTTATTGGAATGGAACGAGACAGTATAGAATTTATATTTGTCATACTAGTTTGTGAACAATAACTTACTTCGAAGAGTATATTTATTGGCGTTTGGATTTACACTTTAACAACAGTGACACACGCGGAAAGCGGCTCATCAAACAATAGGGGAAAGAAAAACAATAACATAAACAAAATAATTATATGAAACAACTAACATTAACTTCTTTATTGTAAATGCTCTCAGTATTTATTGTGTACTGCCCATTCAACATGCAACTCCATAAGACTACATTGTAACATCGATCACCAAAATTTGGACAGTGTGGTTTCACGGTTGTTAGTTCTCAAACTTTCCCTATATGTGCTTAGTCTTCCTGAGAAAGGCCCGGTGATTCAACGACGTTCTGCAGATGATCGGACAAGGTGGAGGACAATAGTAAGCTAGCAGATTGGTATCGTATTGTAATCGGTATTGTAACACGACTGAAGCATCACGGATGTGGATATAATCGATGAAATCAGGGGTTGGGTAATGTATTTTTCGTCTTATTAATTCACTGCTCGTCAGTTTCTTCCGAGCCTTATATAATTAGATTTTGTAACTAACATAGGCTACATTATCTTCTATGGAGTTGGAGATGGAAATAAATGATTGATCGAGTAAACAGTCTCAAAACACTGGAGAAACTGAAAGAGAGAAGAGAATGAAAAGAAAAAAGGGGGAAAAGGAAAATAAAAGAGAAAGGAGAGAGAAAGTAAAGCGAAAGAGGAGAAAGACGAAAAAGAAGGGAAAGGGAGAAGAAAGAGAAAAAAAGAAAAAGGAAAAAGAAAGGGAGGGAAAGAAAAAAGGAGAGGGAAAAGAGAAATGGGCAAAAGGAAGGAGAGGAAGACGAAAAGAAGGAAAAAGAAGAGAAAGGAAAAAAGGAAAGAAAAAGGAAGGAAAAAGAGGAAGGAAAGGAAGGAAAAGAGAAGAAGGAAAAAAGAAAAGAAAAGGGACGAGATGACAGTGGGACGAGGAGCGATGGCCGAGGACGGCGAGGGCCGTGGAGAGGCGATGGGCCGAGTCGGGTGGGCCGAGATGGTAAGGGCCGAGATGACTGTATTACCCAAACCATGATTAACTTCTTAAATGGGCAGTCTATTTCTCACCTACTAATCATCTATAATCTCGTTTGCTTCTTGATATTAGGTCTTCTATTGCTACAAATGATACCGTAAAAAAAAACGTTTATCGCAGGCCCCTCCACGGACAGTGACTCAGCAAATTGGTGACACCTCAGGGCACAGCCATTGGACGAGTGCGTCAAATTATTTGCATAAAATGCTATCTCGCTGCTATAGCATAGCTCTTATGCAAAGCATAGTCATTGTGCAGAGCATAGCGGGTTGCTCGATGCCCATTGCATTATGGGGCCGTTGTTATGTCCCTTAGCTGGCACCACTGGCGAGTGCCAAATTGTGTAAAACGTTTTTCTATGGAGTGTGAACTGCGCACTATGATGAGATTGCGATTTATTCCGTGTTGAAATACGTGTTTACACAATTTAGCACTCGACGACCCTCCTGGTGAAGGTCTTGTAATATTCCCAACCGCGGAAGCTCCAAACGGAGTGTGATGAATGAACGTGAAAATCTGATTACGGGAATAGGCAGACAGCCACGGTCAATTCCCATTGATTGTTGTTCCCTGGTTATCGTAACACAGACTTCTTTCATGTAAGCGGCCATGTTGTCCAACAATCCCATCATGCTTTTCAACTTAAACATACCCGGTTGGGGGAGGGGGACCTTCAAACTTTGCTAAACTAAAACACAGATTTGGACATTACAGATGTGACATATGACGTCACTTTGGCAAACATCAATAGAACTAGCAGACAATGAGGATTTAGAGCGCGGGCTTTATAAACTACCCCAAATGAGGATTGCTCAATTCAATAATGTGCAGTTATCTTCAAGGCCAACCCGAAGATACCAGTCGTTAATCGGCATATAGACCGGCCTTGTTTTTGTTACATCGTCTAGATGACGTGAGCATATTAACAACGGAAAGTTCAAAAAGCTGATTGCTGATTGCTGACCAAACGATGATCAGTCTTTTAAACCGACCAACAAAAGTAAAGTTTAAAGAATGATAAGTCAGCTCATCAGTAATCTGCTATTAGCAATGGCTTTTTGTTTTTTATTTTTTTCAATTTAAAGGGCCATTAAAGGGGCTTGTTCCGATTTTTGTCTATCGTGTTCTCTACTTAATATGAGAGCCTGACACTTGTACACACTGACCATCAAGTACTTTGGGAAACACGCTTGCGGTTTTGATACTAGACGCGATAACGCATATAGACCGGGAGATACCAGCAATTTAATCCTGATTTTTTACCAGGTGTCTTGTTTTGATATTTGTATAGGACATCCCTTGAACCATCTGAAAAGCAAAGTCTTAAGTGTCGCGAGCGGTGGAGCGTGACGTCAGAGGTCAATGACCTCTAAATTTGCAGGTTCTTCAACAATATAGCTATTCTTAGCGCTACTGATCACATATAAAGAGAAAACATAACAAATTGGGTAATTAAAGAGAATAAAATTATCTATTCGATGATATCAAATTTGCGCTATTAAATTGAAGCAGTAGCTAGTTATAAGCCAAAAAGTGATGATTTTTCAACTTTTTTGCTATTTTTTGCCTTACTGGCTGATAATAAACATGACAATTTTTCCATGAAGCTATCAATGTTTTTTTCTTCATGTTTTCCCAAAATTTGACCCTTTATATATGCTACATACACCTGAGAGGAAAAGTGTTTCCCTTCTATATTTTTTGCATAACGGTATTTTAAGCTGACCAACTCAATTTCCGTATTTTAACAAATTTTGCTACTTTGCCTCTAACAACAATAATTGATCGTTATATGCAACCTTCGAAAAAAGTTATAAATCTGTCATTCAGGTACATATGGATTAATGGTTCTTAATTGAATAAAATGGTTCCTCGGGCACCCATCAGAACCATTTGACCTCGGTAGAACCCTAAAAGGGTCTGCAAATGGTTCTAAAGTTTTGAAGAAAGCTTTATGAAGTACCCCCCTCTCTCTCTCTCTCGAACCAGTGACCACCAACAAAATTAACAAACCTTTGAAGAACCATTAACGGTTCTATAAAGGCCAAATGGCTCTTAAAGGTGTCTGAAGACGTTCTGGTTTCATTCAAGAACCATTAAGGGCAATCACTTTTTTCTTTGTTTTTTTTTGTTAGGCATATTTGCGGCCCGACTTCCGAAATTGGGGATTTCGAAACTGATTTTGCCCGCAAAGTAGGCCTTTAGGAAATGAAAGTTTGAGGAAATTTGCAGGTTTTGGAACTAAAATTCGGATACAATTTAGTTTCAGAGGCAAACAATTTCCCAAAAGAGGACCTTAAGAACTGAATTATGGTAACTGGGGTCTTAGGAACTGCTGGAGGCGTGACATTAGGGCCCGCACAACTCGTAAAACTACTTCCCTAATGTCAAGTGCCACCTGTGTACCCTTACAGTCAGCATCAATTGCACGTTATTATACAACCGACCGAACATCAGATTGTAATCTCGCAAGTCCCAAATGCAGCAGTTTTTAGAAATTTCACCTGATAGGTCATGCATCCCCCACAAAATCCTATTTTTATCACGTAACAACCCTGACCTATATGCTTATTTTAGCTCACAACGCGTTAGTACTTACATGTGTTTATTACAGTAGAGTACAGGCACATTACAATTGCATTGTGGGATGATTCAAACACCCTCTGGACATCATGTACTACAAGTTCGGCCTACTCATGGTTACTTATATTAAAATGTTCCATGCATCAGTAACATAGTGCACAAACTGCAGACTGGATCATTCCATATTTACTGGCCATTTCATGATCGTCACCATCTTCGTCAGAAGAAATGACGTCATCCTTACTTGAAGATCATCGCCACTACCTGACATCTTGAGAGGGGGGACTGTAGTGAACAGATCTTATGTGAGTGTGGAAATAACCTGATAAAATTGTGACTTTTGGTACACAAGTACTTTATACATTGATAATCAAAAAAATTATGAGCACTTTGCACACCCCTTACATGGCCCCCATGCTGGATTTCAAGGTTACACATGGAGAATTTTTTCAATGTTCCGATTGTGTTGAAAAGCCCACCATGATGTCTGTCGGTTTAAAAGGATTCAAAAAATGTATAGTTTTTATAACTACATGTGACTTAAAGTTTAGGATTATGGGGTTAATACAACTGTAAATGGTAAAAAAAGAAGAATACAAGTTTGGTTTGTACAGGGGTAAAAAATTAAAAGTTGCTCCATGTTGTAAAATGTGGTTCACATTGTTGGTTTAGCTATAGACTGAATATAGGAATAGTTTTAATATCTTACGTGTCTGGTTAGTAACCAAAATTGCGAATAAAGTCACAGCTATTGGCAGCTATTGGATTCTAGTGACCTGTGACCTATTTTTGTTTTTTGGATAATTGGAAAACTAAGCATAACAGATAGGCAATCTAATTCCTTATTTCAATGCTTTTAAGCTAGGGAAACATTTTGCACCACCTAATTAACTGAATCACAGCAACCTTTAACTTTTGAACCATGTAACCAACCAAAATTTCCTTTTTCAATTCACCATTTTCTAACAGTTTTTTATTACCCCAAAAAAATAACCCCTTCTTTTCCGGAACATAAGTCACAGGTAGTGTAAACTATCCTTTTTGGAATCCTTGTGACCATACAAATGCCATGGTGTGCTTTTTAAAACATTCATAACATTTTAATTTTGACCCCTGTATAACCTTGAAATCAAGCTGGGGACCATTAAGGGGGGTTGGCAATGCTTCCCTCAATTTTATGGATTATCAATGCCTAAATACCTGTGGGTGCAAAATTCACATTTATCCGGAATCGCACACTCTTACCTACAGTCCCCTGCTATAGTGTACGTTTGATCACGGACCACATAATTGACCATTGATGTTGTCGTCTCCAGCCATCTTCCATCCATACTTCTCTGATTCAAGATCCATATGAATTTGGCAATTACATTTCTTCACACTCATTGTAACATAGTTCAACTCCTATGAAACTTTTTGCATGAATGCCTGTTTTACATGGGGGAAACAGGATGGATCGGATGATTTGATGGTTAATAGGATTGACTCATATCCCTGGGTTGCATAAGTTGAAATGACAATCTCTAGAATTCATTATATCTTCAATTGAACCTCATACATTGAGCAGCGAAAGTTCAAGGTATCTAGAAACATCTTGTCAACAGTTAGAGCCTCTCCCAACACTGCTCAATGACCAGTGGTGGATTTAAGAGTCAGCCGTTTCAGCAGCTGCTGAAAGGACCATCTAAAATAATGCTCTCAGCCCCCCCCCCCCCCCCCCCCACAAAAGGAAAAAAGAGGAAAATGAACAGCAAAATAATGGGCCACAGTGTGTTCCCCCAAGATTTATAGGGGCCAGTGTTCTTTCACACCATCATTGGCTACGTAGGGCACTGGGCCCCACAGCAAATGGGATGGCCCCAGGATCAATAGCAGATTTTCAATTATATCTTCACCCCTCAGACACCCCTAGTCGCACTAAGTGCGACATTGCGTCGCTAAGCGTCGCTAAAGGGCCCCACCACCTTAAGCTGCTGACAGGGCCCTTCTCCTTAAATCCACGCTGCTGACTGATTGCCGGATCAATATTGCCCTGGTTTGCCATAAGCGCGCGGATATTTGGTGAATGCGTATAATCATTTTGACAATGGAGCATATGGTTATAAAAAACCCAAACACGGTTTGCAAAGGACAAGATTGTCAATAGTATCTGGTGTTACCTGTTCCTTCATCCATCCAAATTGACCAGCAATAAGCTGGTGCAAGCAGCAGTTGAATACAAATGTATACTGGTGGCTGTTGGGCCTTCTCAGTAATGAGTTTCACATGGAACGGGTATACGTGTCCACATCTGATCGGTCACACTCAAGTCTTGGGGAACACCTCTCGTTCAAATTTTGTAGATATAGCATTTGATTGCTATATGTCATAAAAATATAAGGCTGAATTTAGTACTTGATGCCTATACGAAAATTTGTATATAATTGATATTTTTTTGTACCAAAAGAAAACATTCTCAGCTTATTCCTTCAGATGGGCTTCGATTGGGATATGTTTGAAGGATAGCTTTACATCAGGAAAAAAAGATCAGTACTTTCGATTTTTTTAGGGACAACCGATATGTGAAATCTTTGTTACACATTCAATTGAAGGATGCTGATAACAAAAACACTTGTGGAAACTGAAGGGCCCTTTTGCCCTGCACAACGCCTCCTATTGGTCTTCCCGGGATACCATTTCTTTCATGATTGGAGGCGCATCAAGTCTGTAGGCGCATAGGATTGTTGTACTGAAGTAGCCATGTTGCGTTCAATACTATAGTAGATTCAACCCATCGTGTCACCACTAGTACTTTTTCCGAAGGTTACTGGCATTGAATGAGGGGGGATGTGCAGTGGATGGAAATTAAAATTCCACCCTAAATCTATTGAAACATTTGTCTGCTTCGCAGAGAAGAAAAATCAATTATGTACTTAATAAAATCATTCAAGTCAACGTAAACACATGCTTCATTATACTATCAAAAACATCTGACTACAACGTATTGTTTTTATAGTATTCAATTTGTAAGTGAGTAGAACCTTACTAACTTTTGAAGGGCCTGAGCGACCGTGGTTTGGATACTAGGAACACAAAAGCTCTTTGGTATCCTTCGGATACATGAAAGGCGAGATTATCTAGTCATTCATGGAAGCAGGTGATTGAAGCCACATATTCTGCCTCCTCTCCCAACTAATCGACGGTGTCCAAAATTTTTCGGGTGACACAATGGGTTGAAGCTACTATAATTAGCAACACCGCCAAAAATTGGGCGCATCAAGGTGGACTGACTCATGGGGGCTTTTTAAGCGTTGCATTTTTTGTTTTCGTGCCATCGAGGGAAATTCCTCAACACCATTTCAGCTCTTTGTCTAACAAAGTAAGAAGAGCCAAGTGGCAACTTACCTGAATTTAGGTGCATAATAGAACAGTTTTTTGTAACATTCGTTTCACTGGAACGAGAATGCTTCTTGCCAATTCAGTACGCACTATGTGCGATAGCTCTGATGCATCTCGGGATCAAGGATATAGATAAGGGTTGTCCCAACGAGACAATGAGAGTTTTTAGGGTTAGTGGGCAGGGCAAAAGAGGCCTTTAAAATTCCACAATTGTTTGTTATCAGCGTCTTTCAAGACAGTGTTAATTTCCCAGGTTCTTGCTCGGGAATGGCAAGTAGGTGAGTATGTTTCAGCAAGGGAATCGCACTGTATATACCTAGCCCCTGGCAAGGTCTGCTATATCATCAAAGTTGTGAATGGTAGGATGACAGGACAGGCCCCCGAGGAAAAAACCATAGTTAAGTATTCCAGGTTTCACACCTCATGATATACTGCCTATACTCTCAAGTACAAAACCACCATCAGAAACTCACATTTCTTCGCTGATCATGCGGCTTACCAGTACTTAACGTACGTTTCTCAGAAGAATTGGTATTGTCTAGCCTGCCCAGATGGAAATTGCACGGGTTGACCAGCTCCCTGTGTTGAGAAATCGGCATACGACGAAATCACGCCAAGCACGGATATTTGCATAACAGAACCAAGCCATTTTTCTGCCATAAAGAGACTGTACACATCGTCTGAAAAATTGAAATAAAAATGATAGTAACAATATATTTAATGGGCCACTTAAGCAGAACCCTACAATGATATATACTGTCTGTCCAATAACTGCTTTATTAATTATTTTAAAATACGCACTTTCGACATAAGTCGCGAAAGAAAGTTGGGTATCTTTGGACCTAAAGCGTTTTGATATGAGGAAAGGAATGGATCTGGTTAATGCAACTTTATTGTAATTTTTTGTTATTTTCATAGTATTAATAAGAGTTACTGGTGAATGTTCGTACATCCCGCTATCTATAGTTATACTGATAACGTATTGTTTCAAAGGGCACTGAACCCGCACATAGCCCAGTTTCCTCATCTCAATCACCACTATTTTCAGCATGCATAATTTTAATATATTTTCGTCAAGGCATTTAGCAGCAGCTTATCTAAGTAAAACGCTGATGGATTGGTGCTAAGATAGCAATTATCCTCCGTTTTGAACCTCTGCAAATCCGGGTTTGATGCTACATTGAGCAGGAAGAGCCTCCAAAAGCCTACAGAGAATGGAGAAATGATCTTCTGTGGGAGGCCTGTTGGTCCTTGGGGTTTTCAAAGCAAGGTCACAATCCGAACTTTTTTAGGGGGCCATTACAGCAGGACCAATGCACTTATTTTAACAATCCAATTAGAGGTGTGAACTCTACGAATTGCTCAGATTCTGCCGATGCTGGGAGAGGATCCAAGGACAGACGATCTGAATCTTAGAAGGACTTTCTCTACTCAATGTATGCACAATCTTAGTTGCATTGTGCGTCATTTTCAGCACGTGATATGCATCAGGGATATAAGAGTAACCATAAGTTGTAATTACTACACAAACCTTTGCCCTGCAAAAAGAGCTCTCAATGGTTGAATGAACCAGAATGTATCAGACACCTTTAAGAACCGTTAATGGTTCTCCAAAGGGTTGTTTTCTTGGAGGTTCAAGGAAGGTGCTCCTAGACTTTCTTCAAAATTTTAGATCCATTTGCAGACTCGTTTAAGATCCTCAAAACCTACGAAAGGTTTTGATGGGGACCGAAGAACCATTTTTATCCAATTAAGAACCATTTATCCAATTTCAATGACTGACAGATTTAACAACGTTTTTCGAAGGGTGCATTATACGATCAATATGTGTCAGAGGGGAACAGCCATAAAAGTAGCAAAAATCGGTTGTTAAAATCGGAAATGACTTGGTCAACTTAAAACACGCATACGCTAAAAAAACTATAGAAGGGAAACACTTGTCTTCCGGTGATGTAGCAATATATATATAGGGTCAAATTTGGGAAAACTTGAAGAAAAAATATTGATAGCTTTACGGACAAATTGTCATTTATATTCAGCCAGTGAGGCAAAAAATAGCAAAAAAAGTTGAAAAAAATTCCACTTTTTGGCCTCTAACTCGCTATGCTTCTCAATTCGTAGCGCAAAATTGATATTATCGAGATAATTTTATTTAGTTAAATGATACCCAATTGTGATGTTTATCTTTATATATGTGACCAGTAGTGCTAAGAATAGCTATGTTGATGAAGAACATGCACAATTAGAGGTCATTGACTATGACCGTCCACGCTCCACCGCTCGAGTACAATGAAGACTTTGCTTTCGATGGCTCAAGGGATGTCCTATACAAAAATATCATACCAAAAAAAACTAAAGAATTAAAAAAAATCAGGATTTAAATTGTGGTATCTCCCGGGCTATAGTCCAACGCCCGATCAATACTGTGCTAAATCGAGGTTTTAATCATATGTAAAAATGGGGTTTTTTATTGTCTGGAATCGTGAGAAAGATTATTTGGATTTTGATTAAGCTGTGAATTATGTCAGGACGACAATGAGACAATACGGATTTCATTTGATATCAAAATTATACTACTTCCGGGTAAGTCCGGGGGGGTCCCAAAGACGCTCGGAAACAAGCACCTTTATTAATGTTGATTAGATATTGCGTCAAAACTAAAGTGCCATAGATAGGGTCGATAGGTGCGGTGTATGTTGTTGGTTTATAGGATTGTATTAATCCAAAGACCAAACAAGGTGGTTCTCGAACCACAAATCTCGCCTCCTGCTTTCGCAAATAGTTCAAACAAGAAGAGGCGCACAAGAATGGACAAGTGGACATCTTATCTACTCTCCCGTATTACGTTACCCCGCCCTAACTACACCCACACGACCATAATCCCTGACCCCTGATGACCTCGAAATGGCCTTCAAAATTTTTCTCTTCGAATATAGACCACAATTTCATGACCATGCACTTTTTACTGATGTTACCGTAGATGACGCCTGAGCTTGAAATGACCTTCAACATTTTTGCATCGAATATTGAATGAACTCACCAAGTTCCGTGACCATGCATTTTACTGATTTGATTAAGTTATAAAGAATGAGTGAAGAAAAGGTGGATCGCGAAAGCCAGAGAACCTATAGTGGTTCGAGAACCACTTGTTACGGTTAGCAAGCAATATTAGTTATGTATGGTATGTATGGTACACCCCTAGTGCACCCCACAGAACTTACCCACACCAGCTTTTTAGGTGCCTTTTAGGGTCCTAAAACACTTTGAGATGTTAACAGTGAAAAAATTCCCGATGCTCTCGAGATATCCAAGATGGCCGCCATGGTGGCTGCCAAAATTGGTCAAAATTTGAAAAAGTTATATATCAGCTAAGTAATACCAATAAAGCACAAATAAAATGGTTAGTTATATGTTTCACCCATAGAAACTTATTTAAAGCATACTTTTGTTTGTTTCAATATACTAAATTCAAGATGGCCATCAAAGTGGTCTAATTTTTGAGGAAAAGTCATGCATTATTGGCTGAAAATAGCTATACTCGATTCATCTGATATGTGACCCCGTACCATTCTTGCGGAGGTGAAAAATTCAATGAGGCGCAGGGACTTCTGTTAATCATGTTATTGTGAGGAATGTTAAGGCCTGAAATACACTATTGTGCGTTTCCATACATGAATGAAATTGTATTTAGTGGCAGGTGAGTGAGTTATATGACCGGAGTGTCCTCCAAATAATCCGGTGTGGCACGTGCAATTTGAAGTCTTCTTTCATTTTCCTCTCCGATTAAAGGGGCCACGAGAGATTTCACATAACGGGTAGCCCTAAAAAATGAAATCTTATTTTTGCACTTTGTAAAGTTTCCCCCAATCCCAAAGAGATCCCATCTGAAACGATTAAACTGAGAATGTTTCTTTGGTACAAAAATTGTTGAAATTTTTCTAATTTCGTATTAGGAGCAAATACGAAATTCAGCCTATTTTTTATATAGAAAATATTAAGCAAATCAATCGCTTTTTCTCTTCTGTTTTAAGACATTTCTGTAGCCAAATATTCTTTAAGAAATCTTGGAGTTTCTAATCTATATGAATTACTATTATGACACAATTTGGGTGCCTAAAATCTCTCGTTGCACCTTAATTGAATAGGTTCCATCAAAACTCCTCCAGGGGGACTCGTATCAAACCGAATCGACTAGTAATACAAGTGAGTAATGATAACATAATCCATATTTAATTGGATTGGCCACAGGGCCAATTTCGCGATGGCAATCCGGATCCTTCCCGGGATCCTTCTGACCAAACTGGTTCGATAAAGTCTCCACATCGTGTCCAACCATGTTCTGTAGGAGGTGGTATATCCTGAATCTGACCTATTCCATTGCGCTGTCCTGTTTGCACGCTTGTCGTGCTGAAGCAGAGACACACTTGGTTGTGTAAATGAAAAGAAATACCATTTTGTTATAAATCAACCTTTAAACATTTATTTGATATAGCGATTGTCCACCGCTTTAACGCACAAGACTCGCAAACTTGGTAGTATAAACAGAAAGAAATACCATTTTATTATCAATCTGGAGGTATCTCAAATAAAGCAAATCATTAACTAAGGCATTTCATATACCTATTGACTAGTAGTATAGAATAAAAAGAAATGCCGTTTTGTTATAAAACTGGAGGCATCTAAAAAAAAAAGCAAAATTATAAACATATGGACAGTTATATCTAGCCATTGTCCACCGCTTTAGCACCACATTTGTTATACAATTTCGATGGCAATACGTCCTTCTGACCAAACTGCCTCAAAGTCTCCACATCGTGTCCACCATGTTCTGTAGGAGGCTTGTAGGAGATGGCAATATCCTGAATAGCCCTCTGCTCTATTCCATTGCGCTGTCCTGTAATTTGCACGCTTGTTTGAGGAAGCAGAATGCTATGGTGGACTAGAAGATCAACTTTAGATGACTCCAATTGTCTGACCATCACCAATCTCTTCTTTAGCATGATTGCCCTTACTTTATTAACTACCTTGACCTTGGGCAATCCATAGATATACAAATTCCTCTAACTCCGCTTTTACCTCATCAATCTACTTCCCAACTATCTCCCAACTTGGCAATACTCCTGACCCTTCAAAGTGGTCCTATTCAAGAATACCCACCTTCTACAGAACATGGTTGACACGATGTACAACTTTATCGAGCCAGTTTTGGTCATAAGGACCCATATTGCCATCACGTCTTGCTGACATTTGGCTGAGGAAGATATTGATGTGGATGAAGATGATCCAAATGAATCGGACTGTTCCGATATGGCAGCGACTAATCCCATGTCATAACCAAGCGGCAGAACAATCGTCAATTAAATCTTATAGGTTAGATTTTTTTTTAGATCCCTCCAGATTTTAAAAACAAAGTCAGGTATTTCTTTTTATTTTATACCACAAAGTGTGTGTTAAAGCGGTTGACAATCGATATTATAAAAGTTAATAATAGTTTTGTTTATTTGAGTACCTCCAATTTAAAACAAAACATTTTTGGTTTTTATACGGGCCAAGTGCATTATTTAAGCGGGGGACATTCGCTCGATAAACGTCTAGATTTATAATGTTACTTTTAGCTATGAGAATACTTACGATTTATACCAAAATAGGTATTTCTTTTTATTTATACAACCAAGGTTTCCCTCTACTTCCTCACCACACAGGTGCAAATTACAGGACAGCGCAATGGAATAGGTCTGATCTTTAGGATCCCTGGTCAGATTCAGGTTGGATATGATGTGGAGACTTTATCGAACCAGTTTGGTCAAAAGGACCTCATTGCCATGGAAATTGTATTTCCTTATGGCTTACCATACATACCCAACTATATTCCAAACTCGACGGAGTTGAAGAATCAACTCAACTGCCATGCATGTTTATTTCTCAATTTTTAGATTATAAATATAACTAATGAGAACGAGACCACGTCAAACCGACCCAACATCGGTTTAGCTCGTTTTTTTCACAGTCAGTATTGCAGTAAATTCTATTTTAATCCATCATGGTGAAATAGACTAACTGCCGTAATCTGGCTTTTCCTACAGGGCTTTTTCCAGACTTGGCTTGCCGCCCTCTATTACCATGATTACATACATACACTTCATCAGGGCGCTTCACTCTAATACCACCGCCCACCTTTTTCCAGACGGTGGCGGCCAAGCCTGGAAAAACAGCAAAATAAATGTAACTTCAAACCGAAAGCTGAATTTTGACGATTTGATGTGGAACAGCCATCATGGGAGGTCACATAGCCCATGCACGACATTGCTCACTGTTACTCATAAAACGTCGTTTGTGCATAGATTTTGGAAGGCAAGTTATTAACGTCTGTGCATGACTGTTTTTATTATTATTTTTTTATTATTATTTGTTTCGTTATTTTAATGTAATTTTTTTTTTTCTTTCACGGAGGATGAAAATGGAGTGTGCCATTTTGTGAAGATCTTTCCTTATTAGTTTCCTTAACGAAGGAAGTTCAACAAAGTAGGTAATCATGCAAAAAGTTGAAATCAGAAGTTTCATTTTCCTATTAACAGTGGCGTACCCACCGGGGGCAGCGGGACGATATCCATGGGACCAAAATATGCATTTTTATCCCTCTTTTTCGGGAAATTTCGACAAATTTCAGCCTAAATTTGGGCTAAATTAAGGTAAATTCAGCAATTCATTAAAGTCAAATTCAAACTTAATTGGAGCAAATCACCTGGACGACTTACAAATTTTGCCCACTCTGGCGGGACGACTTGGAAATTTTGCCCTCTCTGGATCGAGTGCCTCGGTACGCCACTGATTCTTAACACATAAAACCCTGACTATTACACTGATTTTTACCAATAAAGCGCTAGTACTTAAGAATTTTTTATCACGATCATGAAATGTTTTGTGATCCTTAAACTTCTTAAACATTTTTTTTTCCTTAAAGGTGCATTTCGTGATCCCATAACACCTCATTTTTGGTTCACGGTTCCGCACTATATATCCCCGAGAAAAGCTTATTTCCAAAATTTCAGTTGGTTCTGAAGGTGCGTTATGCGCAAATGTTTGCATCATATGCTGCCCCTTAACTGTGTTATAATTTCTGTCCCGTTTTCGTACAAAAATACAAAATTACGAATTTCTTGGAGAAGATCGAATTTACACGTAAGATTAGGCATACATACTATACTATATTAGACCAACGGTTCAGATGATATATATAAAATTTCAACTTTTTGTAAGTTGGGGGACGAGGCTGTGGATCATGAAGTGTTCCTTTAAATACCGACATGCGTTTAGTAAAGGCAATGCATTATCGGATTGATTCAAAACACCCTCGGGACGTTTTTGTCGGGCACAATTGTTATGGCCGTCCAGGCGGTGTTTTTGTACACTTCAAAATAAAATAGAGGTCAAAATAAAGCAGATGTGCCAAATTTGGTTTTGACATCATGAACCTGTTCTCATCATTTTTGTGTCTTGTCACAAGATCTGTCAGTGTCTAAGCCAATAGACATGCAAACATAACATGTGAAAAGTGCTTAAAATGTTGCGGAGCTCGAGCATAAACTAGCATAGACCCCCGGGACCATACCCTTATACAAAGGTTTCTATGTCTGACCACGGTCAAAATTATTCACATACTTTTGACCCTCTGTATCTTTAGCTGTATTCCTTTGAACGAAGTATAAAGCACGTGTATGATGTAGAATAAGTGCGAATGGCATAATGTAATTATGCATTTTTTTTACTAATCAGTGAGATTTTTCCCGTCTCACTTGTGGGCGAGGTTTTTTTTAAAACATCCATGTACCCCTTGTAATCTAATGGTGCGTCCCTAACTAATATTCCCAAGATCCAATTCGAGGCGTAATCGAATAACCCATATACATCATTACTGATCAACGATACACACTTCACATTGAGATCCCAACATACCAAAGGTCGGCTTTCACAGCTTCGAACGTGTAGGAGGGAAATGTGACACTTTGATTTTAGAGTGATGTGGTAGTATGATGGAAACAACAGATAGGTAAAGGTCTCTATTGAAAAAATAAAATACCTTTAAAAAAAAATCTCATGGTAATTGGTATTCCTGGTGCATGCATGCAACATGGATGTTCAAGGGACACTCAAATATTTACCGGTATAGGTACGTGCCAGCCATTTTATGGTCTTGGAATTATTTTTGTTTTTCTTAACTAGAGTTTATAGTTTCTAAAATGATTCCCGCTAGGATCGTGCGAAGCTGAAATTAGACGTCAATTAAGCTATAGTAAAAGTGCAAAATGGAGGGCATGTAAACAAGAGCTATAAAGCTTGGTGAAAAGCATTTGAGCATGTATAATGAATACTAACTGGTATTATTCTTGTTACAAATCAGAATATTTGGAAGGTTCTAATAATTTCAAACAACATCTGTCGGCTTAGTGCACAACATTGTTTCTATTGTGGAGGCATAAATTATTTTTTTCACAGATTAATTTCCAAAAATATCCAACTATTCAAAAAGGCTTTCAAAACGAAATGTTGCATGATGAGTGTACACAACCCAACAACAACTTTCACTAAGTTTTTTGAGTCAACATGACATTAGTTGCAATCGCATTTGCATCTTCCCAGTGTTTAATTTTTTTTTCTCTAAATACCCCTCTTTCCTCCCTTAAAAATCTGTTTCGTTTCGTTCGTTGCGCAAAATATCATAAGCCCAAAATTAAACAAAAACACACAAAACAAAAAACGACCAAAAACAAAAGAATTTTTTTTTGTTGTTGACTTGTTTTTTTCTTAAAATAAGTGACACACTCAAAGTCAATTTAAAATCCTTTAAAAAACCTTCACGTATACTTATTCAGGAAGTGAACAGGACCCCATTCTTTTCTTTTGTCGCAAATATTCTACACATTTTGATTTGTCGCAAATATTCTACACATTTTGATTTCTTTAAAGCGTATCTGTAAAAACACATCATGTGCACGCTTTATTACAAAAAAAATAGTACGAATCGTAAAACGAATTGACAATTCTATTTATGCCGTCCGGGCGGGGTCAGATTCAAATCGACTTTCTTTTGAATAGACGCCATTTTCCCCAATTTTTCTATTTCCACTCAAGATCTCACATTTCAGTCTGAAAGTCCCGAAATTCGAACAAAACTGGAAAATTAAACCCAAAGACCAACATTTTAAAATAGCTTTGCATAAATATTCTCGACTTTTATATCGACTTAAGTTAGAACTAAAATTCTCATCATTCAAATACCTCTCATAGTGGTACTGCTGACTTTTGATTTGAAGAACTATTGTGCAATTTTTTCATAAAGTAACGACATTGCGCTTGCATACCTCAAAGATTATTTTGAGATTGAGAGACATTTGGATCTTGACCCATGATAACCCCCTAGAAGCCTTTATGTATTAGCTTTTAAATCTTGTTATAAACGCTACACTTAACAGGTCACAAGGATTCAGAAAAGGTATAGTTTGACATTTGAACAAGCTCATTGGGAATGTACATCTTTTTGGGAACATCTTTTTACTCAATTTTGGGAATTGATCACTAGGAATCCATATTTTATATAGTTTGACCTATCTGTGATGTATCGTTTCCGAGTTACAGGCCCGAAGGCCGAAGATCAAGGTTTCACCCCTACGGGAGCAAATTGAAAAATGCTCCGATTGTAATCAAAATTATCTCAAATTTTGTTCATCATGATTATAATATCCAATGGTTTGATCTAGGATGCTTATTTATCTGAGGAAAATGCAGCGAGCGTAACAGGTGCATTTATACAGATTTGCGCTATACAAATGTTGCATTGTAATATGTAGTGGCAAAAATAGCCTATTAAAAATTCTATTTTCTTCCAAAAGAAAATA
The DNA here is from genome assembly GCA_023653785.1 of Ophioderma brevispina. NCBI lineage: Eukaryota > Metazoa > Echinodermata > Ophiuroidea > Amphilepidida > Ophiodermatidae > Ophioderma > Ophioderma brevispina. The sequence goes on from JAMKCH010001399.1 coordinate 21,320, forward strand.
TTCTACACGTTAGAACAAAACAAGGCGAACTCGTATTTACGCGATGCGTAAAATATGTCCCCGCCGAAATGTTGTAGCGATCACTAACAGGATTAAATGCAACTACAACACCCCAACCCCTCCCAAACACTCCGGCCAACAAACAAAACCCAAAACACCCTACAAAAACCCAACACCCTACAAAACCCCACCCCCTCAACAACACCCGCAACACCACCCCCAACAACCACGCAACACCCAACCCCTCCGAACCCCCACAACTCCCCAACACCCACCCACTCCACCAACACTCTGCAATACCCACCCCACCCCCTCCTTAACACCACCGCAACGAACCCCACCCCAATACCCCATAACATGCCTCCCCCTTCCCCAACACCCCGCAAAACGCCACTCCCCTCCACACACCACCCCGCAACACCCTACCCCCTCCCCAACACCCCTCACTCCCTCGCGCCAACACTCCCCCCCGCGTCCCACACCCCTCCCTCACACACATGATGCAACAAACACCCAACCCCGTTCCCAACCACTTCAACACAAGGTTACACCCCCTTCGTCCAAACCCTTCACACATCACCCCACCCTCCCTCCCATCCCACCCCGCCATACCTACCGGGACCACCTCCCCACACCCCATGACATATTAAAGTCTCATGTAGCGAAGGAATTTTGCCTATCCGACAAACCGTTTCAGAGATACAACAAATTACGCATAGTTATTAGCTCATTTGCATACCTAAGCCGCTGGCCGTATATATCCCATACTTTCAAATTGCAAAAAAGATGTGCCCGATGATAGGCTTTCATGCACGCACAGGAATTTTGAGTATCCAATGTACAATGTCAAAATATAGCAATTTAGCTGATTTTGCATATTAATTAGCTCATTTGCATACTCAATTTGCCCAAAATACGCCCAAAATCTAATCAGGTCGAGAACTCTTCAGCCCCGCTTCCTTCCACCAAGGTACATCATTATACGCCTTACGGAACTCCAGAAAACTTGTACACAGGCCTTACAGGAAAATTTTCAGAAATTATTGCAAATGATTTTTGGATACTAATTAGAATTTTTACGCCCAAAATCTAATCAGGTCGAGAACTCATCAACCCGATTCTTTCAACCAAGTACTCATTGTTGCCTTTACGGAACTCCAGATAAATCGTATACAACATGGGTTAAAAATTTATCACGGACGGACCGAACGGACGCTGCTCATTTTATAGTCCCCGTTCCGAACTCGTTCGGCCGGGGACAATAATGAAGCTGTTGTTTAAATTTTAATTAACCAAATAAACATTAAAAAATCAAAAAACTAAAAAATTATTTAAAACAAATATTAAAATTATACAACCTTGTTTAAGACAACATGTTATAACAACAAACAGAAAATGCTGTTTAAAAACTTTAAACAACAGCACTTTAAAACATGTTAAACAACCCTCTTTTAAACAGCATCACTTGAACAGTGTTCTAACAGTGATACATTATTCATTGTTTTGGGCAAGTCGAACATTTGAGGTACTGTTTTGGTTGTCTATTTGACCCATGTATAGGTCAAAACGTTAAATGTGACGTTTGGGCTATAAGTTTTAAATGGCAAACAATGTGCTTGCAAACTATACGTAATAAGAGATAGGTCAAGCTATACCATTTCGGGATCATTGTGATCTGAGTAATACAATGCCATTGCTTTTAATAAGATTCAAACAACTTTGTTTTCTTACGCCTGTATAATACACATTTTATAAAGGGTCAATAGGGATGAAAATCCAAATGCCTCAAAATCTCAAAATAAACTTTGAGGCGTGTGAAAGATCAAAGCTAAATGACATCCTATCATGAAAAACTGCACAATCCTTTATAGACTACAATCTTGGAAAAAATAGTTGGAACACTCAGCACAATGGCACAATTTGCTACATTGCTCTCCCGGGTCAGAGCCTACAAGCCCGGCCCTGTTTATCACTCAATTGAAAGCCCTAACCTTCCACTTCAACTTACCCTTCCCCAATCTCCATCAATCAATGTTGGGGTAATTGGCAAGACTGCTGATTACGATACCCCATTCAACATTGGTTGGGGAGACAGGGAACAGTTCGTTCAAAATGTTCCAAAATGTTATTTCCAAGATTGTAGTAACAACTCTTTTGGTTTCTTTTCGTCTCACCCAAAGGTGTCATAAATTTGAGCGTCCATGAAGAGCCGCACCTGCAATCCGGGACTGCAATCTGATATCTGTCCATAATGTGTGCTCCATTGATCGAGCGCTGCAAGCATTTACTTTGTTAAAGGGACACAATGGCATGAAAAAATATTCAGACATAATGAAAATGGACCCTTACTGAAATCACTTCCACAAATTTAAAAAACAATTTGGGTGTTTACATTTTGTGAAAAAGAGAAAAATTACTAATATTATTTTCCTTCTAAATTTCACTTCTCAGCCAAGGATGCTGACATTAATGCCAGCATTTATCAAACTTGAAAAGCATTATCAGCTCACAAACCATGCATTGCTAATATGCTAATCATAGCTAATCCACCATTCACTTGTCAGATCAATATCTTACTACAAGTCTGAAGTACAATGTCTTAATCCCTGTCTGAATGCTTTTGAATTGTGTCACAAAACATGCTAGATACACTGTAAATTCTGGCAGGGATGTCAACACATTGATTTTTCGTGGCAGGAATTGCCACGAACTGCCACAAACTCTTGCCCTTTTTACTGTTTTTACAGAATGTAAACATCCAAAATGTTTTCAAATTTTGGAAGTTATTTCATTTAGGGGTCCATTTCATTATGTCTGAATATTTTTTTCATGCCATTGTGTCCTTTTTGAAAGTCTTAGTTTCCGGACTTCGTTTTATACAAACGCGTGCAATTCATTTAAGTGTCGAATGAATTATGGAAGACATAATGATACAAGAAATTCTCAGTCTATTATAATTGTTTCTCTTTTATTTCTATATCCTCTACTATTACCAATCTGTTTATTTTTCAAACGGCTGTATAAACTAAAGAATATATTGTAGATTTTTAGAAAGTTGTGTACGAGAGAACAGTATAGCACCATGGATATCAGCAACCCAAAGACATCCATTTCTTACAAGTTTCCTTTAATCACTTGAGGCGACGTGACACGTCACTAAGTCATACTCAAAAATCACGTGTACTCCATAAATTAGGAATAATTTGACAAATTTAGGTATAAGTAGTACAAAAGATGGATGCAAACGACCAATTACTTAAAGGTGTTTTTGAATTTGAACCCTGGCTTGAATTTCAGAATTTAACCCCGCTATGCAGAAGCGATACACAAATAACGCCATCATGAACTTGTAGCCATGGTAACGGTATGTCAGGGTGAATATGCGATACCAGCAACCGTTTTTGGGCTACATCTGTCTCCAGTAAACGCTAAGCAGAGACCATAGTCATGAAGTTTTTGGTAAAATTCTGCTTGATAGCGTTTTTTTTTTGGGGGGGGGTAACCATTCCTCAATTGTCGAACCCGAACTACGAGTCGTTTTGACCACAATTCTTCTTTTGACACATGAGGCCATAACATTTGGAATAGATTCTTGCAAGCAATTGCAAAAAGAATTTCAACTCTTCCAAAATCCCCGTAATACAGTTCATTCTGCCCCAATAATAACCTGGAGCCACGATTCTTGCTTAGTGCTTAGAACATAATATGTTCGGGTCAGTCACAGCTGTCTCTATAGGTCATTTGTTATTGGGATGCACGTTCATGTATCGAGGGGATGGAAGTTTGGGTCGGGCGGATTTTGTATTATTATCATCAGTTGTCTGAATGTACTCTTACTCTTAGACTAGTACTGATATTTAGTCACTCCAACCAAGTAACTTTTGAATAAACTTCTTAATGTGGTGTACGATGTATATACCATACAAGAACGTCCAGCCTCATTCATTTCAGCCGTTTAATACACCTGATATAACATTTGACATTTTAAAGAAAATACGGTTGTATTTACTGGATCATTTTTGTCTCTCACTCATGCCTTACAGAAACATTTTCTTAAAAATTACATTTTACAATTTATGAATATATTCGGTCTCTACACCTTTACAAGAATTACTATCTAGAAAATACCCTCGTTAATTAAAATGCTATACCATCCTTGACAATGCTGGTATGTTGGCCGTTGTGTTATTGCAGCCTAAATATTTGGATCTGTATTCCAAAAAGGTGTTTAAAAAACTGTTTAGTTAAACTAATGTTCATCTCTGAAATAGTGAGGTAGATATATATGGGACAAATTTGAAATACGGTAAATCAAATTTGTCATATTATACCAAGAGAAAGTTATATCGTTCTGTACTAACAGTAACAAACTAAGGTATAGTATTACTTTAAAAATAGCCTTTTTCATAATTTTAATGGTTTTTTACTTATCCACCTCACTACTTCAAAGTTAAACGATTGTTAAAGATCTTTTTGGAATATATGCCAAAACGTTTGACCGCTTTCCAGAATAGCTTGTTTAGTGTTTTTGCGTGTGTGAGTTTGTATTGTCTTGTCTTGTTACTGTCCAACGCCCCTCAGAGGGGCCAACCGGACAGGACTCTGGTACCTAGAGCGGTGAGTTGTGTATGCGTGCGTATGTGTTGTGTGTGTGTACAATGTCAAAATTCTTCCAAATGAACAACAACGTTTTGTTTTAAAAATACGTACTTTTACTGTTTTGCTCAATAAAATTTACTGAGTTTTATTAAGTTTACTGTTTCATTCAAATATTAAAATATCATATAAAAAGAGTTACGTAAATGCTCTTGACATGAAGTCGAGACCCTTGATATTTTTAAAAACTGTTTTAATACAATATACATTCGATAGAATTTCGATAAATATTGTGAACAGAACTGCACAAAGTTTTAAATTTCAGCTTAAATGATGGGCAACAATATCCAAGTATTGAAATTGGAGCATGCACCCACCAGTCGATCTTTCGATGTTAATTTTCTTGAAATTGCAGCCTTTGTTTGCTTAAGATACTGCTCCAATTTCGCAAACAAACCTATAAGTTTCTCTCACTATAGCCAACTTTCCCGCCATCAAATCTGTGCAGTCCTGATCCCTCGAGACAGACTAGCCTATATGATCAACAAGTAAATTACAAACAACTCACAAAATGTTCATATTGTACTTAAAATGTCATATACTTTACGAAGATTGCGATAGTGTTATATCAGCCATCCCTTTTTGGAAGGTGCACCAATGGTTAGTAAAAAAACGTGAAACATGAAAATCACACAAGGCAAAATTGAAAACCTTAAGACCGTGAACTTTTGCACAAGATCCACAATTAGTTTATCACAACAAAATATTGTTATTGTACAAATGAAAACAACAAAATTACTGTAGTGTGCATCTGAATGCAAAAATCGGAGGTATATTATGGTAATTACAACACTTTCACAGCGTGTAGTAGAATCCAATAACCTGAGCGTATATTATAGATTAGGGAATATACCAAACTGTTTTTGTATTAATTGGGTATTAACCTTGATTTGGTAAAAATGTGAAAATTACTTACTACGAACGTTTGTTTTTGTTTGTTTGTTTTACTCGTCATTTCTGACTACAAACACGTACTTGTGCGTGTGACGTATATTTGTTGCCCATATGGCCAAAAGGTCAAATACAAGGATTCATGCGAGAGCTTGCGCTTTCTATGGTTAACAAGTTTTAACCAAAGGCAAATACCCCCGCAAATACCAAAGAGTATAAGTACGGAGGTCACATAGCAAGCTTTTTTAGCTCTATAATGAATTGGTAGATTCAATTAGAGATTCTGAAAATATATCAATGCACTATGCAGCTTGCGTATGAATACACGCCCATTGTAATTCTGGGTCACGCATTTTTAATGCAATTTTAATGTACGCAGCGAAAATTTAAATAAATGGCTGCTCCTGCGGGCCGCTGGACGTTTTAACCCTTTCCACTCTCAAACCCTGCATAAAAAAATTCTTTATAACAAGAAAGCCTCGAAACATATCAGCCGTATTTTACGAAGACATAATTTATGTATAAAGATTAAACCTTAACTCCATTCATTTTACATATTTAATCATCCAATGTTATTGTAGGCAGCACACATCTGGTTTCTCGGTTATTTTGAGGTGAGCAAAAAAGAAGATGGGAAGACAATTTTTAAAACATTTTTTCCTGACGAGAGGCGATATATTAAAGTCCAAAAGTTTCCAGTGAAATGCAAAAAGTCCTTGCGTGTGGTGCATGTTTCTTGCCAGCAAGCAGGGTGGTGTGGTAATATGGTAGCACGGGGGAGCACATGCATGACATTGCCGCCGACTGGTGAATTGTCAACATATCTCCCAAATGTATGACGTGTATACCTATTAGATAGTCTACTGGGTTTCAATTGCACTGGTCACATGTTTATGAGCTCTCATGCACTGCAATCGCTATGTTCTTGAGGTCATACTTCGCGACATATCATCAGCCCACTGAATGTCAGATAATCGCAGTCAAAGGAATTGTAACGTTTAAGTTAATGAAGCACACATGCTTGTTGCAGGGTTGCAGATAATAATTAGATGCGCTGAATATACGATGAACCAAGTAAGCAGCCCTTAGGCTGACATAACTCTGCACCGGCTGTGACACGCCTTCATCTGTTAAATCAGAGAATTAAAAATGGCGGGAAGAATTACAGCAAATTTTCATCAGCGGTGTTGGCAGTAGTCTGCGTTATCAGAGCTAGCACAGAGGTGTTTAAAAGCAAATATCCCAATGGAAGACCCCTAAATCAACCAAATCCATATAATAAAGATGCAAACGGTAGTTTTTTATCAATAAAAAGATTATGTACACACAAAATGAGTTAGCTACAGGAGAGACATAGTAAAATCAAATGGGCGTTGTCTGCTGTAGTTTCCCCCATCGTACTAAACGAACAGTGTTATTGTCTCCCCATAGACTATCCAGCTCCCAAAGGTACCGATACAGCCATTTCTTGAGCGCTTGATTATCAACAGAAGGGACAACATATGGTAGCGAAGAAATCTCCAACAGCACTGCCATCTATTCCTTTATTTTCGCGGACCTTTCCACGGATGTTACAAATGGCGAAAAGATCAACGAGTGGGATGAGCAGCGCGATACCACAAGGCAGCATCCACCACCAACAGATTCGGCCGTTTTACCGAAAGTGTAGCATGGAACAAAATAGGTAAAGATACACATGCCGCAGTTGTTGAAGCAGCCGCAGATTCCATTTTGCCATTCACCCATGTTTACAATCTATCTTCTGAGTCCAGTTGACTGAAGAAAAATATGAAAATGATATGTAGCAGTTACAGAACCGTGCGCCGCCAGTTCAATGTATTGGAGCTCATGTACAACGAACACAAACGAAAGCTAGTTAGCTCTGGCGAAGGATGGGCGTGCCATCGCAAAAATAACTCAACCTCGTTTATAGCATATGGTTCATACAGCTTGTGCGAAGTTTGTAAGTACTTGCCATTCGGTAGCTGTCAACGAGGATAAAATTCCGCAGGCCCTGGATTGGCTCAGTAGGTAGGCCGCTGTGGTTGGTTAATGTTGACTTTCTCCAATCAGAGCGCTGAGCTGGCATTGGCATTTGAATGCCAGTTCATTCCGTATATTCTGACTATCCGGAATAGACCTTGAACTAACTTGCCGGGCAAATCTACTTTCACACTGAATGGCATGTGAGTTGGAAGAGGCATGCGCGTAAACTTGGGGCCGCGACCGGGCACTTTCATTGAGTTGTGTGGCTCTTTATCTAGGGGAAATATTTATCTCTTGAAAAACCGTCTCTATTTTAGCACGGATTTAGCAAATTCTCTCTCTTGTAAGAAAGGATCTTTGTACTGAATGTCAACTCTAAAAGGGTTTGTGCCTTATTTCGAGGTTGCCGCAGCTCAGTGCAGTGTTAGCGTCCCAGCCGGGGTCCCAGCTCCAGACAGGCTGGGGGTTGAGATTATGAATTTTGTATGTGCTGCAATGACAACTTATCTTGTACCAAAGAAATACTTCTCAGGCTCAGCTATCGTTTTAGGTCGGATATTTTTTTCCTGACGCTTTATATAGTTCCAAAATCAGAGCTTTCAGTTTTTTAAGGGACACTTGATATTGCACCTTTGAATCCTACCAAAGCTGCAAAGGTTAAAGTTTGATTAATTGGGATGAAATCTTCTGTTTCAAATTATAATAGTCAATTTCTAGTAGGTTTATTACAATCATTGAAAATTTTCAATTTTTAGCCAAAAATATTAATTGCTCAAATTAAAAGGATCTGTCAAATTATAATGTAGACCTATCCCTTACGTCCCTAAATGCCATTTTTTGCCACTTTTCGAAAATCACGGGCCAACCCCCTGTCTTGTTTTTTAAATTTTTTTGCCACTAGATCTAACAAGACAACTCACGCTACCTCCCTCTTTTGCGGTAATTGTCAGGTTGGTAGTAATTTTAGGGATATGCAAGAAAAAGCTGAAGAGACCATAATTTGGTGTGCCACAACAACGTCTATAGACCTATCATAAAATGTGCCTCTTTATGTTCGGATTCGATTTCCACCGTAAATAAATTCGAAATTTGGTAATTTATGTCCATAAACGGATATAAATCACAACACATGAAACAATGGAAGTCCGATTCTACAACAATAATCATGCATGCGCATGTATTGTGTGCGAATAAATAACTGGTAAAAAAATTAATTACCCTTTATATGCTAATAGCGAAGGATTTCTTTTTGATACTTCCGTGTCGCTTTTATACAAACCTATATGGGACTATAATATTCACAATGAGCCATAACGTGTAGAAGACATCTGTGGTCCTTATATATGGTAGATATTAACGTTTGGATCCATTTTCACGCATTTGCGAAAACAACTGATTTGATTTGACCATACAGGAATTTAGCCATTTTTATAGACCATTAACAGTCAACTGTTGTACACATGTTAGGGTCCTGGTATCTTTTTTTTTTTTGTTTTTTTTTTTATTACCTTGTACTTAGTTTTGGTGGTTGATGCAACCATACAATATGGTCCACCAAACCTCTACTCCAAGCTTAAATTATACATCTAGATATCAATGACTGAAAATCTAGATAATTTAGCCCAGATCTCAACAAAGAGCATACAGCCAAGCAACATGTGTCAGTAATGGAATCTGGAAAGGAAGGAGCACAGAAATCAAGACTGGAACAGATCAGATCGTGAGTCCAGAAAAGGCACAAACTGACACTATCGCCTGGCAGCACACATCCTCCGCGAATTGGGCGAGCATGGAAAATAGAGTATTGAAGATGGTTTGGGAAGGTTGGTACAGTGTGTGTGTTTCAGAAAAACAACAGACCCAAATAACAAAGAACAAGACACCCAAATAGACCCACAAAGACACCTCAAACATACCAACCACATCCACACCAAACACCACAAATGCTCACATTTGAAGTCATGGTAGACCTAACCCACCAAAATTTGCATATTTACAAGGCGAACAAGAAAGGAAATCAATCAAGGTCAAGGTCCACTTTTTACAATGCTTATTACATTGTCCATTGTTTTTCAAGCAATTTGTATCCGTGTATCCTTTTAATTTTGACCAAATTCAGAAAGGCACAAAATAGGGTCTGTCCCTTGGAACTTACACCTTGGATATAAAACTTCATGCAAAGGAAAAGAAAAGAAATGCACCTGTCATGTTCTGAAGTGTCAGGAACGCCAAACATTTTCTGCAAAATTGGATAACGGTACTAAACGACTCCCCCAGGAAACAGAATCAAAATTAAAAAACATACTCATCCCACAGATTTGAAACCTTTTCACATTCACAAAATATGCAACATCGATTCTGGAAATTCTTTACAAAAGTAACAAATGGGAGAATCAGCCCTGTCAATTTTATGAAAAATTGGTTGGTACAATGGGCTCTGTGAAGAAATTTGAAGTAAAAAGAACGTAATTGGGTTTCAATGGTACATTTTAAAATTAGCACTATGAATCCTCTACCAATCCCGGCATCAAGGACATCTAAAGTATCACCCTTTGTGTTGAAGGCATCAATATTGGCCTGGTTCCTAAGAAGGAATAGCATGTTTGGGAACTTTAGTTTGATTAATTAGAGAGGCCGTAATTTTGTCAAAAACCGTTTTCCTGGATATTTTTGGGATTCTGAAACCCATCAACACAAATGCCTTTAATCAAAAATTATATTTTCTCTGGGTGTGCTGGGTGTAATGGGAATATCCAATTTCAGCTTACTAACATTTCAAATGGGGGGGGGTGGGGGGTGCACCACATTATAACCATAAACAATCACAAATGTTATGATTCCCCTTTTCATCCCAAACGGGTAGAAAAAGAATATCTTTGTTGCGATCGGGCGACACACTCGTGCTAATGCTCAAATGCCGGTGCTCCCCGACGTCGAACATGGCCCAAGAATGAGGGGAAGGCGACAGACTCAGGGGAGATCGGCGTGAAATTTGCTCCTTTTAATCCTATCTCGTCAAATACCATAAGTTACTGCTTATCTCATCGGCTGCACACTTATCTAATGGTTATCATATCTTACATTATACTCGTTTTCCGCCGGTTGGTCGCTCCGCGGGGGAGGATCATCAGACCTCAGCAAGATTGTCCAATCCGGGTGGAAGTTTTCCAAGACAGAAAGCTCTAATTTTTTTCCAAAAACAAGAAATTTGGGTCAGCAGGTGTTTACCCAATAAATATTCTGGGCCTGAGAAAAACGGAGAGGATCAAACACCCCACCCTGCCATGTTCATAATCATTACACAGAATGTCCCTTTTGACTCTATCATCCCCCATTCCCATAAATTTAATAGAACAGGTGGTTCAGTTTCCTTGAAAAATGTCTTGGGGAATATTATTCAACTAACAGAAAAAAGAGAAAGAAGTTGGGGTAACAACAAGGACTTTAATAATTGACTTTCCCCAAGATAGAATTCCTATTTTTCCAACATTAAGGAGTTTGCTCATTTTTGATTCAATTTAGGTATAAATGGAGCTCATCAGGGAGTTAACATGGAGAGAAAAAAATTAATACCTAGAGTTTTAAAAGAATTTGATGTTTTTTTATTGGTTTGTTGTTTTTTGGATTTTGAAAATTGGACCCCTTTAAACTACCAATATGAATAGCTTCATATTTAATTACATATTAATTTGTCACCCCGAAAATGAAGCAAACTTATCAAGAGTTTAAAAAGGGCCTGAAAGGAACCTAATCCCCCTGTAACAACGGTGGTATCATCAGCCCGTAAATTAATCTTTTTCCATTCTTCCACCTTAATACCTTAATATCATCATTGACGATAGAAATAGCGAAGAATCACTAATCGCAATAAGGAAACAAAAAGGTTAAATAGACAGCCTTGCAAAATCCTCGAAACATATCAATAGGATTACTGAAATCCATTATTAAGAACATAACTTTTTCCTACCCATTGTACATGTCTTAACCCATTGAATGAAATTATCCCCAAGATTGAAATCTAGAAAGACCACAATAGAAATCATGTCAACACTGTCCGAATCTTTTTCGATTCTAACGAACATGGTACCCCAGGAATATCGTAACTCTCATCTATTCAATCAGATCGATAATATTATGAATACTACAGCCAATATTCCGACCTTTCAATGATCCATTTTGATCTTCATGAATGATATTGTCAAGACTCAGGTTTAAGCCGATTGGCCATAGTTTTGGCAATAATCTTGTAATCCGTAGTCAATAAGGAAAAGGACGATGTTGTAACGTAATTAGACCCATCTTTTTTAGGAAGCAAAGTATATGCCATTTCTCTGGGATGGAGACAAATGCCCTGTTCAAAGGAATAATTCAAAGAGGCTAAAATAAGTCAGCAATGTCTTGAAAAAATACAATGTAAAATTACAGCCTGGTAGGCCCTCCAAAGACAGGTGACTATTATGCTGCGAGATTTAAGATTTGACTTATAGCTCTGCTTTTGAATGGGCCGCTTTAAAGTGTTTTTGAACTGCTCAGAAAGTTGAGGGATTTTAAGTTGATAAAAGGATCATGCACCTGTTTGAATCAGCAGTAAAACAGAAGATAAAGGGTATCATAAAAGGCGTGCAGTTCCCTCAAATCATACTTGATCATCTCAGAGTACCATCCCTCCATATTAAGATTACTAATAATTTTCCTTTCACAAGACGCGCTTCTAAGTTGCAAAAGTACCTAGAGCTTTTCTCACCATGCTTCAGCCCCTTTAATTTCTAGATCTTTAACCAAACCAGCTGTTTCCTGACTTAAAATATCTTCCAATCTTATTTTCCAATGAAAGGAGTTGGTCGACTAGGTTCAAGATTGGGATTAAGCAGTTTCCCATCCCCATCGATATCAGAAATGTTCTTTTTTCACTTTATCATTTTTGTCCAAAAATATCAGCTTTTGTTTTAGTCCGTTCCTTTTTCTTTCTGCTGTTGTATGCAATTGCAGTAGCCAGTATAAAACATTTAATATCCCAAAGAATATTAGGATTGACGAGAGAATCACTATGGATGGTTTTAAACTCAAGCAATTTTGGATTTGATGTCATTAATAAATCACATCATTGCCCCCCCCCCCCTTTTTTTTTACAAAGTGAACAATGGAGCTTCCAATAGCCTGTACCTCTTGCAGGATATCATTGAAATTTTTTGCAGTGACAATAGAAGGTCAGAACTGATACCGGAAATAATGTTGGAATCAGTCACGTTATTGACCAAATCAGTGGATACAAAAATGTAATCAAGCCTAGATAAGGCAACCGGATGTTTTTGGTGCCTAGTGTATTTTCTGAGGTTAGGATGTTCCAATCTCCAGGGTCTGGTATCTTGAAATAGGTCGGCCTGACTGTTACACACTGGGCAATTGTATCTGTTAGAGTTTTAATACTATGGGCCATAACGATTCGCAGGAATGGATTCGCAGGCAACAAAAGAAGTGACATAGGATGTTTTAAAACTGGTCTATTGTTGTCGGTAATTGTTGTTTTTGATAATATTTTAAGGCCCTCATATGTGGTATGAATTCCATTAAAGAATTGTACCAGAAAGTGGTTTCTTAGTGGGGTCCCATTCCAGGCTATCTAAATTTTAAAGGCTGACTCAGAGATTTCCCGAGGAGGGCGCCCCAATTTTCAAACAAATCGTGTTTTTTTGCATATTCATAATGCTTGTCCATATACTAATCACTGTGTGAAATGGCTAAGCTCAAATCCAAGTCCTTCATATAGAAAATCACAACTTTGTTATAAAATTCCGGATCCGGAATTTTGGTTATACACAGTATCCTATGGCACGTAATACTATACATTAAAGGCTGACTCAGAGATTTCCCGATGAGGGCGCACTCATATTTCAAACAAATTGTGTTTTTTGCATATACATAATGCTTGTCCATCTATCACTGCTTTGAAATAAATAAGCATCCAAAATCAGAAGGTCCTTCATATAGAAAATCACAACTTTGTTATAAAATTCCGGATCCGGAATTTTGGTTATACACAGTATCCTATGGCACGTAATACTATACATTAAAGGCTGACTCAGAGATTTCCCGATGAGGGCGCACTCATATTTCAAACAAATTGTGTTTTTTGCATATACATAATGCTTGTCCATATACTAATCACTGTGTGAAATGGCTAAGCTCAAATCGAAGTCCTTCATATAGAAAATCACAACTTTGTTATAAAATTCCGGATCCGGAATTTTGGTTATACACAGTATCCTATGGCACGTAATACTATACATTAAAGGCTGACTCAGAGATTTCCCGATGAGGGCGCACTCATATTTCAAACAAATTAGTTGGTAGTAACGAAGTGGTTCTACAGTTGGCCATGCACGTAGTGCAAGACTGAAATGTGCCTGTATTGCAGCACAATACATGTACATAAATGTTTCAGCGAATATTGCGACGCTGATTGATACCCTGTAATTATCGCAGACTGGTATTACACGAAACTTCATACCCAATGGTTTGCAATGCCACATCAACTGGGCTGGTGCATATGAAATAAGCTACCGGATGCCTAATCTATAATGCCATTAATTTAATCTATCTAATTTCCATTTTGTAATGCAAGGCTAATATGCTTAAAAGAGCGTCCAGATTAAATGAATACAAAACGACATGCACGGGACCATGCACAGCTAATTGTATATGCATGGTATAACTATACTGCACCGGTATTTCTATAAGAAGAGTTATAAATGCTTATTTTACTAATTTTACAAAAATGTTCTTCTCTCCACGAAAAAAAGGCAAAGTAAGCATTTTAGCTGTGTGCTTACATAAAAATTAATGTTTATCCCTTCATTCGAATTGATGGACACTATAATAGATTTCAAATTCAGTGAGAGTTCTTGCATATTTCTATGGGTGTAATATTGATATGAGGGTTTAATCCCCGGCCACGTGGAGGGTAGGCCTTTGTTGCCATACAAAACCCATTGTCGCTATGGTACAAAGTTACTGCAAAGAATCGGCAACCTGGAATCTGATGAATCCAGATGGTCTGTTAATGATATGACTCATGCCATGGTTGACCGAAAATGTCAATGAACTTCATAAATCAGCGTTGCGCTAAGGTTGGGTGGTCAAATAAAAATTTAGTTGTGTGATGCGTTGATAAAGAATGCTATTTTGCAGTGTCAAAGGTAAGTTATGTTCAAATAACAACGTTTAATGAAATAATATTGCTGGTGTTTCTATCCTGATACTTCAATTGAAACACCCAAGCTATCTTAAATTTGATGTGAAATACAGGGTGACCCAATAAAAACTTTACCCAAAATGAAAGTGATATTTTTCCACTTTCTGTTATTTAAAAAAAAAAAAAAAAAAAAATTTTGCCTATTTTGGCGGCCATTTTGGGCACCATCTTGGATTTTTAGATATGGCAAAAACTTCAAATACTAGAATTTACATGCCAATGACCAGGCAGCTATATTCCAACATTAATTTTATGAATTTATTACTTGTTTTGATATTAAATACCTGATTTTCTTTAATTTTATCTATTTTGGCGGCCATTTTGGGCGCCATATTGGATTTTTAGACATGACAAAAACTTCAAATACTAGAATTTAAATGACAATAACCAGGTAGCTACAGCTTAACATTAATTTGATGAATTTATTACTTGTTTGATATTAAATACCTGATTCTCTTAACTTTTGCCTATTTTGGCGGCCATTTTGGGTGCCATCTTGGATTTTTAGATATGGCAAAAACTTCAAATACTAGAATTTAGATTCCAATGACCAGACAGCTATATTCTAACATTAATTTTATGACTTTATTACATGTTTTGATATTAAATACCCAATTTTCTTTAATTTTGCTGATTTTGGAGGCCATTTTGGACGCCATCTTGAATATCGCCAGAGTGCCGGGAAATTTATTTTGTTAACATCTCAAAAGTGTTATAGGACCATAAAACGAAGCTAAAAAAGTTGGTTTGGTAGAGTCCTGGGGGGGGGGTCCGCGGATACCCTCCGTAGATACTCGACTATAGCTATCAACGTTTGGATCCATTTTCACGCATTGCGAAAACTGATTTGATTTTGACCATACAAGAATTTAGCACATTTTTATTGTTGTCGGTAATTGTTGTTTTTGATAATAATTTTAAGGCTCTCATATGTGGTATGAATTTCATTAAAGAATTGTACCAGAAAGTGGTTTTCTTAGTGGGGTCCCATTACATGCTATCTGAATTCAAGTTAAATGCTGACTCAGAGATTTCCCGAGAAAGGCGCCCTCAATTTTCAAACAAATCGTGTTTTTTGCATTATACAATAATGCTTGTCCATATACTAATCACAGTGTGAAATGGCTAAGCTCAAATCCAAGTCCTTCATATAGAAAATCACAACTTTGTTATAAAATTCCCGGAAAATTCCGGATCAGGAATTTTTGTTATACACGGTATCGTATGGGACTGTTATACTGTGCATAAATGTTTAGGCCTGCATGAAAACGAGAAATCCGATTCATCTCATACTTTGGAATTGAGCATTTTAGGTTACTATCTATAGTGCTAGATGACTCTTTTTAATTACTACACAAAAATATTACAGTTCGAAATCTCTGAATCAGCCTTTGCATCAACAATGAAATGCAAAGAGGTAAATACGATGAGCAGCACTGCATGGAACTATGAATTTCTAATTAATTAGTTGGTATAACGAAGTGGTTCTACATTTGGTCATGCATGTAGTGCAGGGCTGAAACGTGCAATACATGTACATAATGTTTTAGCGAATATTGCGACGCTGATTGATACCCTGTAATTATCGTAGACTGGTATTACACGAAACTTCATACCCAATGGTTTGCAATGCCACATCAACTGGGCTGGTGCATATGAAATAAGCTACCGGATGCCTAATCTATAATGCCATTAATTTAATCTATCTAATTTCCAATTTAGTATGCAAGGCTAATATGCTTAAAAGAGCGTCCAGATTAAATGAATACAAAACGACATGCACGGGACCATGCACAGCTAATTGTATATGCTTGGTATAACTATACTGCACCGGTATTTCTATAAGAAGAGTTATAAATGCTTATTTTACTAATTTTACAAAAATGTTCTTCTCTCCACGAAAAAAAGGCAAAGTAAGCATTTTAGCTGTGTGCTTACAAAAAAAAAAAAAAAAAAAATGATAAAGAATGCTATTTTGCAGTGTCAAAGGTAAGTTATGTTCAAATAACAACGTTTAATGAAATAATATTGCTGGTGTTTCTATCCTGATACTTCAATTGAAACACCCAAGCTATCTTAAATTTGATGTGAAATACAGGGTGACCCAATAAAAACTTTACCCAAAATGAAAGTGATATTTTTCCACTTTCTGTTATTTGATATCTATGGATTTTATTTTATCATAAAGAATGGGTAATAGAGCATCTTACCTGAATTTTGGTTGAGTGGTTCTCAAGATATGTTCCACTGAACAATAAGTCAGCAAAAGAGACTTGTCCATGGAACATCATTTTCTTAGGCATGGTTGAACACAATTTCAACATCAAAAGTAATTTGTATTTTTAATGGTCTACCTTGAGTTTCTATCTTCCACATGTCCTTCCTGATTTGCGATGCACTTGGGAGCCCTGGAGTGCATGTGTTGAATAGCTCTTGATGTTACAGGCGTTCTCCTAATTGCGGTAAATGCATCGTTCATCCGTCGTCGTAGTTCTGGTAATGGGTTTGGGGACACTCAGTGTAAACTCTAGCTTTTACATCACCCCATAGCCAAAAATCTAGCGGAGTTAGATCCGGTGACCGAGGGGGCCATTCCACCGCATGCCCTGATCCAATGATCCGATTTGGAAAGAGTTCCTGAAGGCGATTTCAAGCCATTACAGACCTGTGTGCTGGTGCACCGTCTTGAAGAAACCGGGCACGACGAATTGCTCCATTTCTTTGCTGCTGAAAAATGCGCCGCAACTCTGGTGACTGTTGTTTAATGATATTGAGATAACGGGCACCATTCAAATTTCCATCAATAAAAATGGGCCCAATTAGGTTATTGTAAACTGTAACAGCTGCTAAAACTGCAACTTTCCTGCGATCATTAGGTCTGTCGTTGACAAAACCATTGGGAGGGTTCTCTTTTGGCGCATACTCTCTCACATTTTGAGAGTTCAATGAGCCAGTCATTGGACAATTGGCCTCATCACAACAAGTGCTCTTAAGAAGCGCGTGGTCTGTTGATTAACCAATTGCAAAACACCAGCCTACGTTGAGGATCACCTGCCATCAAAATTATGGCGTCTACAATTGTATGGATGTCAATTGATATCATCACTAACGATGCGCTGAAATTACGATATGGAGACATTTGCGACACGGTTGCTTTCTCCTTATGCTTGCGCGTAGATTGTTGCGAAGCTCCTGCTTACAGGAATGTTCGCAGGTGTTGACTATCTAGGCCGTCCGCTTCTCCTTTTTGGCAGTTTCCAAAGTTCTATTTTTCAAACAGTTTTCTAATGTTACAGATCGCAGGCTTGGTTGGTATCTCTCACTCCAATGTTGGCCATGCCGTTACACCCTACCCACCGCTACCAGTTTGAGTAAAATCTTAACCGCGAAGGTTCGTTTGTTGTGGCATAAATTGAGGTGCCCATTACTATGAGAATGTGGAAAGGTTCTGGCACTCCAAGAAGATATCGGCTTTAAGCACAACTGCACGCTACAGTATGATTTGAGATTTGAAAAGCCGACCTGACACAAGACAGAAAAACTGGTATTAGCACAACTTGATGCATTGATTCAGATTTGAAAAGCCCGCATGCGCGAAAAAGCTTGTTTTCTGAGGATAATAGGATAGGATACGGACATTGAAACAATAATATGGCATAGGATTACGGGGATATCAATGCCATGAACCCTGTTGTAATATACCGTATCATGCACCTATACCATTGCATGATACGGGGGTATCATACATAGTGTATGCTCGGGACTTCCGCCCCGTTATCACATACGTATCCACCGCGTACACCCCGATAAGATCCACATTCGCTATCATAGCCCTCTGTTCGTTTGCATACGCGCAGCAGGTGTAGGTTGGTAATGCCAGAAGGCATTGCTTAAAACTAGATAGGTTCCACTCACAAAATATTGACAACAACAATATGAAAATCATGGCAACTCTTTGTTACATCTTATTTCATTATAATGACTGTTATCTTTAAAATAAAATAAACAGTTTTTACTTAACAAAATTATTACTCGTTCCTTGAACCAATATCCAAGTGACACGAAAAAGTATACGTAATAACAGGGGGTTTACAAAAAATGTCGCATCGATGAAAAAGCCATACTAGAACAACTAATTTCGTCATTACTGATAAACATTACATGAAAGTATTACGATTCTCCACACAGTTGTTTTTTAATTTAATATTTTACCCCAATGTATGTTTTTCCATTATGTCTGATGGAATCATCTCATAGTTGGCCCCCTGCTCCATTTAACTAGAAGTCAGACCAGTGTACATACGCATACTTCATTATTGATGAGAAATCATAAAGGTTAAACATTTATTTTTAAAAGAGATAAGTGTAATTTTTATTAAATACGCGCTTGTCAAAATACATCTACACTGTTAGAACGCTGGGTAAAATGTTACGGGGTAAAACCAAAGTTGGGCAAATTTTGCCCAACATTGGTAAAATAAACGCAAGGGGTAAATGTTAATGTAACATCTTGGTTGGCGTAAATGTCTATTCGCGTCCAATAGTTTTAACCTTTAAATGGTAATCAGGGACCAAATTGACCTATTAATGTACAATCAAGGAAAATGCTATAATTATTAATATGCACAAAGACATGCATGGCATTTTCCCCATATGCTGGTTAATGTGGTTGAGCAAACTGGCAATACATGTAAAATGAAAACTGTAAAAGAAAACAAAATAAATACATATATGATTTAAATATCACTTTCATTCTGAATTAGGTAATTCTAAAATTCTTTAAGACAATTTAATATTTTATTAATTATGTTTGTTTTTGGTATAGTAATTATTTATATTCCACCCAACTAATACCATACACTTTCCCCAGTTACTTTATTTTTCCCGCCGCTTCATGTATTATAGCTTAAAGTTGGTAAAACAAAAATAGAATTATTTGCACGGATTAAATTACCACTTTGTTGGGTAACCTACCGGTGTCATTTCCCGGGTATACTTTCACTTTCCGCCGTTGCAGTATTTTACCAATAGTTGGGTAAACAAAATTTCACGTGACGTATTTGCACCAATTAAACATCGTCTGGAGTTCGGGCATCATCATTGATCATGGAGGACTCAGTAGCAGAGAGGTTGAGCCAGTGGGGACGGGAGACTAATTGACGATTTTGCAGGTAAGATGACACTTTTATAATCATATAGATAAACTTAAATGTGGATCTTGGTACTAAGATAAGTTAGTTGTTTTGTGTGCTGGTATCTTGCGACAGTAAAGGCTGTTAGTAAAGCGTAAGCTTTACAGCCGTTCAAGTGTTCAGACACTCATGCACTACATAGCCTACATTGCCTATCATTGTATTGGACCTGTCATGCATTGAAATGCATCGGGCATGCATGTCAGTTTAGCGTGGTTGTCTGATGTCGTCCATTAACATGACAAGACAAAGTCGAGCCCCAATATTTTAAAACTCATCGCAAGACCACGTATTTGGGCACAAATCATCCAGTTGAAATTTTAACTAAACAGCCTTTACTGTCGCACAATACAAGCACACAAAACAAATACCTTATCTAATTAGTACCAGTCAATCCTACGATCCACTCATCTTCGTTTTGCCCAACCACCCCATTTGGTTACATATCCATAATACGTTCACGGGTCACTCACATCAGAAATTTTAAAAAAGTGCAAAAGGAAAAAGGGGGGGCAGGAGGGGTGGGGGGGGGGGAGGGGGGGGGGGGGCCTTTTTATATTTCTCTTTATTTCTAGATCCGATTATAATAGTGTGTGTGATCTTACCTGCCAAAGCGTCAATAGGACA